>CM022770.1:3760116-3767616 GCA_012411365.1 Ameiurus melas | reverse complement strand
CTTGTAAAAGGGGGACCTCTTCAAATATTAAATATTATTATTCAAATATTAATGCCATTTTTTGGGGCCTTGCCCTGGAAAAGTTTGGGAACCCCTGCACTAGAGTGGCCAGACACAACAGTAACATAGCTACTTAGCATGGTAAATATCCATTTGTATTGAAATATCATTTATATACAGTATGGAGGTGTTAAATAGTCAGCTAGCGTTACTCTGAAGAGCATGTATGTGGAGAATGTTATCTGAATATTATTTAGCTAGGTAGTTACAGTAGATAGAAAACAAGCTAACCGGATTAAAGCTAAAAACCAGAAGTATCATACAACAGCTTGTTGATTTGATTCTGAGAGTGCTTACAGAGTGGTGCTTTTATATCTACATAAATAAGACCTCAAACAAATATATGCCGAAATATAGAGAAATTCTAACAAATTTTCCAGATTTTCCACTGGGACGTGTCGCTGTTTGTATCACTTCCCTCGTCTGTGTTCACCACATCAAATTATAATTCTAGTGCTAGTTTGTTACGCTAACGCTGTTACTACGGTTGAGTTAGCGACATCATCGGCGGACATAATACATTTTTCATGAATATAACTTTTGACTTCAAATGTGAAAGCTCGTCAGATGAAGATGAAAAGGAAGAAGGGAAGCCAATTTCATCGATAAACTGCTCCGCAGTTTAGCAAAAATGAACTGTGATTAGCTATGGATAGTCAGTATGACTGCAGTCTTGTGAGATGTTGCTGAAGTCTTACACGTTTACATACTGGAAAAAAAAACAACAACACTGCGTTGTCGGAAGTTAAAAAGTAATGACACAATTTGAAAGTGTGTTTTTATCTGTCGTGCTTTCTACCCATCCCCCATGCTGAGGTTTTCACCACGAGGCAAACTGCTATCTCTCTCTATCTCTCTCTCTCTCTGTCTCTCTCTCTCTGCGATGTCTCTTACTATGACCGTGCTCTCTTTGTATCTCTCTCCCTCACTCTCTCTCTCTCTCTGTGATGTCTCTCTCTCACTATGATCATGCTCTCTCTCTCTATATATATATCTCTCCCTCTCTCTCTCTCTCTGTGATGTCTCTCTCTTTCACTATGATCACGCTCTCTCTCTGTATCTCTCTTTGTGATGTCTCTCTCTCACTATGATCGTGCTCTCTCTCTCTCTCACTCAATATGATCATGCTCCTCTCTCTCTCCCTCTTTCTCTCTCTCTCTCTCTCTCTCTCTGTGATGTCTCTCTCTCTCACTATGATCACGCTCTCTCTCTCTATCTCTCTCTGTGATGTCTCTCTCTCACTATGATCGTGCTCTCTCTCTCTCTCACTCAATATGATCATGCTCTCTCTCTGTATCTTTCGCCCTCTCCCTCTCTCTCGCTCTGATGTCTCTCTCTCACTATGATTGCGCTCTCTCTGTATCTCTCTCTCTCTCTCTCTCTCTCACTCTGATGTCTCTTGCTCACTCAATATGATCATGCTCTCTCTCTCTGTATCTCTCTCTCCCTCTCTCTCTCTCTCTCTCTGATGTCCCTCTATCACTATGATCGTGCTCTCTCTGTATCTCTCTCTCTCTCTCTCTCTCTCTCTCTCTCTCTCTGATGTCTCTCTCTCACTATGATTGCGCTCGCTCTGTATCTCTCTCTCTCTCTCTCTCTCTCTCTCTCTCTCTCGCTCTGATGTCCCTCTCTCACTATGATTGCGCTCTCACTCTCTGTATTTCTCTCTGATGTTCGTGTTTGTGTGAAAGATTGTTCTCTCTCTCTCTTTGATGTCTCAGTAATCTACCTAAACCCCCAGTAATGTCTCTTCTCTGTTGATTATTTTTAAACATCATCTGTATTTTGTTGTTCTGCATTTTAAGCTTGTCCTGTACTTGGTTTTGTTTTGGTTGTCATTGGGAAATGATAGAAAAGTGAGAGCACTCTCTGTTGTCTCGCAGGACATAACGGAATCTTCACCAACATGTCGATTCAGGGTTTTTTCTAAAAGGTAAAATGTGGCATAATAATTCTGGACCCAAGATATTACTGACATGGCTGACAGGACTACAATCTCAGAGATAGTGTACGCTATATAATACTTGTCCAATCCGAACAGGGCTGATGTTTCTCGCTCTGAGCGTGTAGCTTATTCCATCACTCTAAAGAGCACATCATGACAGCGGTGCCATTTAACCTGATCAATCTCTGTGTTCGAAAATGTGAACTGTTCCATGCGATGAACAGCTCAATATGGAACAAATGACCCCAGTGTTTGCCCCGTTAACCTTACTGAATCAATTGTCCCTGTTTGAACTGCTTCATTTAGTGTGTGTGTGTGTGTGTGTGTGTGTGTGCGTGCAGGGAGGTGTATTTAAATGCAGCCAGACAAGCAGCAGTGGAACACAACCAGAGGCCAATGACATACGCAGGTAACATGCATGAGTGGACAGTGATTTACGATCCATCCATCAGAAGTCAGTCAGAGAGAGAGAGAGAGAGAGAGAGAGAGAGAGAGAGAGCTTGACCTGATGGAGGCTTTCTCCGTAGCATCTGGACTGTCTACAGAAGGAAACTCCTCAGCCAGTATCTCCTCCAGGCTGCGTGGGTCGTCTATGATGCTCTTCTGATCCTTTTCCTTTTCCTTGACTCCCAACCCAGATGTGATGGTGTTCCACAATGCATTCTGGGACTTGGACCCTTTAAAGAGCAGAACGTGTTATTAAATTATAGTTGAAGCGATAAAAGGTCCAGTCAGGGACACCCACCACCCCCCACCAGGAAGTGAGTTCTTTCCACACATTCTGACAGCTTCAATAAAATATCTCTATTCTGTAAACTGGGAGAGAAAATTAATGATGTGGACCACCAACATCTAACGAATTGGGTTCCACAGTGCATTCTGGGACGTCTGGGTCATCTGAGCGGAGAATAATTAATAATGGTTTAAATTTATTTACGTTTTCCCCTTCATACCAAATGCACTCCAACAGCCAAGACATTTTTTCCAATGGACAATGCATTTGTAAATCTTTCTATTTAAAGGTGTATTAAAAGTGCGGTCAGCGTTTTGTTGTTATTGTTGTTTTTGTTTTGTTTTTCTTCCACAAGTCAGCATCTTAAGTCAGCATCTTAAGTCATCTTTCTTGACATTCCAGGAGTCCACATTCTGCAGACTGGAAGAAAAATTCATTACGTGGACACCCGATTTCCAACCAATAGCCTTCCGGTCCAGTTTTATAATCACACACATTTTACGCCATGTCCAATTGATTAGTTTCTCAAACAGGTTGGGTTTCTGACATTGTATGACACAAAAAGCGTCATTTATTAACAGGAGCTTTATTAACCTTTCTTGACCTTCTCGGATTTTTCAGTCCACTTTTCCAAGAAAATTTAGACTTCAACGACGCTGCAATACTACCATCTAGAGGACAAAATCTGGTATCACAGTATATGTATTTTTATTTTTTTACAGTTCTTTCAGATCGTTGCTGTTTTACTGCACATGTTGTATTAACTGGTGTGTTCTATGTGACAAGTACTCACCTGGAACATTTGTATAAATGTGAAAAGAGCTTCATCGGAAAACAGACTATTAACATGTTTTACATACAACTCCAAGGCGCTAACTTGCCATTGGGAGCAACTTGGGGTTCAGTGTCTTGCCCAAGGACACTTCGGCATGTGGAGTCACATGGGCCGGGAATCAAACCGCCAACCCTACGATCAGTGGACAACCCGCTCTACCACCTGAGCCACTGCCGCCCTCTTTTCATACCCAATCATCTTACTGACCTGTTCCCAATCAACCTCCAGCTATTTCTCGTTACTAACACTTCCTTTTCCAGCCTTTTGTTGCCCCCGTCCCAACTTTTTTGAGACATGTTGCAGCCATCGATTTCAAAAATGACTTTGTTTTTTTCCCACAGTTTAAACATCCGATATGTTTTCTATGTTCTACTGTGAATAACATACGGCTTGATGAGATTTGCAAATCACTGCATTCTGTTTTTATTGACATTTTACACCGCGTCCCAACGTTTTTGGAATTGGGTACGGTATTATCTCGCTCTTGTCATCTCTTCACGGTCCACTGGTGATTTGCCCGAGGCAGTGTGTTTGTTTTGCCTTTGTTGGTGATGTTAGTGCTTCTTTTTCCATTTTCCCCGGGGAAAACACTTACGTGCAAACGTCGCTGGTGGCCTGCTGTTGCTTTCTCCATCTTCATTAGCCACTGGAGAGAGAGAGAGAGAGAGAGAGAGATAAAGAGAGATAAAGAGCCGTTAAAAGCATAGCATGTGCACGGAGATGTGTAGTGGTGTCTGGGCGTACGCATGTCTATGTGTGTGTGCATTTCTACAAGGCCTCACGCTTCATAAAAGCAAAGTCATTATAAAGCGAAATGTGAAAAGCCCCGCACGACATTGCTTTAAAACTGACCCCCTTCCAACCACACACACACACCCACACAAACATACAGTACAAAACTAACTTTCAAACCCACGCGGCCAGCGTTCAGCTTCATCCCCTACATCATTAGTGTAAAAACACTGGCAGGGAAAAGTCACACAATGCGGTGTTCGGATTAGATTACACGAACGTAGCGCAACTACTTTAACGGTGCGGTTTGTAACAAATACACATCTGATTGACGAGGAGGCGGGGATTAATTGTATCTAACTGACGATCTGCAGGACAGGTCACAGATTTAAACTAATTAAAACTCGTTCTAATAGTTTTTTGTTGCCGTAGCAACAGTTCATTTACAGCACCTTGTGTGGCGGACGCACATCATCTAAACCTAATTATAAAGAGATTAAAAAAACAGTTGGTACTTAACAAAAAAACAACAACAACAACAAAAAAAACAGGTAACACGTTACAGGTACATTGCATGAATAATCGTGCACTAATACCCGAGTTAATACTTACTTTAAATACGAGCTAATGATGAGTTCAGGCATGTACTGATCACGAACTAATGAAGAGCTAGCGTTAAGTACGAAGTGAGTCTTCGATGAGAATTCGTGCGTGAATAATGTGTTAATTAACACGTGGGGGTAGACGAAATCAAACACGCTCTTTAAGAAAGAACACGAATTAAAAGTGCGTCATTTCAAATTGTTTATATCATTTGCCGTACGCAAACATCATCGGGTGGTGCTCGATCGCTTTTATAATTTACATCGTTCCTCCTTATCGAATATAGAAAGACGCACTAATAATAAACCTCAACGCCAGGCAGTGATGTTTGTGTACGCAGCTGCATAGGACGTATTATACAATACAGAAAAAGGAAGAAAAAGGAAGCTATTGACGGCTGCAAGCAGATTTGTGAAAAACCCTCGAGTGACTGCAAAAGACCTGCAGCAAGACTTGGTGTAACATGCTCTGAGGTTTCAGTGAGCACAGTAAGGTGTGTACTAAATATAGAAGGTTTCCATGCCAGAACTCCAAGACATTCAACTACTACTGACCCAAAAGCACAAAAAAAGTCACTCAACATCATATAATTAAACCACAGAAGTTTTGGGGTTCTGTTCTGTGGAGCGATTAAGCTAAATTGGAACTTTTCGGCAAGATGGATCAGCGGTATGTCTGGAGGAAGAAGAATGAAGAAAGAACACTCTGTCCACAGTCAAGCATGGTGGAGGCTTGGTGATGCTCTGGGGCTGCTTTGTATCCTCTGTTACTGGAAACCTGCAGCGTGTGGAAGGCGAGATGGATTCATTGAGGTATCAGGAAATCCTAGGAGAACACGCCATGCCGTCTGTGAGGAAGCTGAAGCTTGGGCCTCATTGGATCTTCCAACAGGACAATGATCCCAAGCATACCTCAAATTCCACCAAGGCTTGGTTGCAGAAGAAGTCCTGGAAGATTCTACAGGGCCATCACAGTCACCTGACTTGAACCCCATAGAAGATCTCTGGTGGGATTTGAAGAAGGCGGTTGCAGCACGCAAACCCAAGAATATTACTGAACTGGAGGCCATTGCTCATGAGGAACGAGCTAAGATTCCTCAGGAACGCTACCGGAAGCTCTGCATGTCGTTTGCAGCAGGTCATGACAGCAAAAGGTTGGTCTATTAAGCACTAAAGAATTTTGCCATGAAGGGGTTGAATCATTTTGAAACTGGAGAAATCATTATAAGTTGCACTTTCAGTTGAATTTGGGGAAACCACTCGATGCATTTCACTGGTCACTTAAAGTGTCTCTGTACAATTAGCATGGATGCTAGTTAACCATCTTTTGTGTGTTTGTTAATTTTATGCTAAAACCTTTACCCTGTTACTTATTTAAAAGTGAAATACAGCATGTCAACAAAGGCACCTTGTAGAAATTGTGACATTGTTGAGTGAGACACATTCTTCAATGTTTAAAGGCACGTTTTCTTAGATTCGGCGTTTAATAAAACATTTTTTTTTTTACTTTCCTCTATTTTTCACTAGTGTAGATATGGAGGCGTGAATAGAAGTGAGCCGGAATGAAGTGGAGACTGTGGTGCAGCTTTGTCTCTGCCCTGTTCACCCTGAATGTGGACGGTTCATAAGTAGGAGACGGCGTTTGGCACGCTCGGCTAAATCCTGCAGAGCATGGCCCGCCCCGTTACTATGGCGATGGTCAGCTGTTTGAAAATGCCAAGCTGTGTTACAGGGGAAGTGTGAATCGAGAGCTGGGTCACCCACCCCCACACACAAACACACACACACACAGACCAGTTGTCCAACTGTGCAACACATCCTCTCATTAATTTCAGTAGAGAAAGAGAAAGATTTTACAGATATATCATTAAAAACTTCCTTCTCTCTCTCTATCTTTCTTTCTCTCTTCATACATTACTTTGCTTCTTTGTTTCCTCGAGTTCAGAAGAGATGCGTGCGATTAAAAGATCTGGCACCTCTCATTATTTGCGTGCACGTTCACCCACGTGTGTATGTGTACGCGCATATGTGTGTGTACATGTGGAAGAGCTGGACATCATCCTCTAACACCATCTTTTGTTGCCATGGTGCTATCGGTGTAGTTTGATTTGTTTGATGGTCGTCATAAAAATAAATAAATAAATAAAAACACTCATTTTAGTCATACAGAAACTTTTCTTAGGACCATATTCATGACCTTGTTTTTGTATTTCATGGCTTTCATGGAAAGACAGGCAGATAGACAGGGTGCCAATACTTGTAAAGTTGATTAGATAGATAGATAGACAGACAGACAGACAGACAGACAGACAGGTAGACAGACAGATAGATAGATAGATAGATAGATAGATAGATAGATAGATAGATAGATAGATAGATAGATAGATAGATAGATAGATAGATAGATAGAAGATAGACGGACGGACGGACGGATGGATGGATATTTATAGCGGTTTCAACACAGGAGTGCAGAGTGAACAAGAAAGATATGAATCATGTCCTGGTAAATCCAGGTAGCCTCGTGAATTATTTACTGAACATTTTGAGGATATTTCTTCTTCAAATCTCTTTCAGGAAGGAAAAAAGTAATATT
>CM022770.1:3735116-3755116 GCA_012411365.1 Ameiurus melas | reverse complement strand
CACTAAGCCACCATCCCCCGTCCCGACCCCCCCCAGCATGCATATGTATATATATATATAGTGTATAGTGTATATAGTGTATATAGTGTATATATATATACAGTCTTTGATAAATACTACTTATTTTCATAACAGTGGTAGCACTGTTGAATACTCAAATCTTGGTCAGAAGGGGGGGACCCGCGTCAGAAGCTGGTGAGGGAGCGAATGTTTATAGCTCCTATAACGTGAATGATGACATGAACTGACGTGTTTTCGTCGACGTTTCGCAACATTCAACGTAACCATCCAGAAAAAAGTACTGCGTCTTTAATACATTTATTTCTTAAATTGTAAACAGGAACTCGGTTGTTTTCTGGATGTTTCACAATATAACTGTGATGTTAAATGGATAAAAAAAATAACGTGTACAAGGTGTACAAGGCATGAAAAAAAAGATCATTCAAGTGCTCAAGTAAACTTACTTTGGTAAAACTAAATGTTCTCAATTCATATAAAAAGTTGCACGCTTCAGAATATGGATCTCTCTTTCTCTCTCTCTCTCTCTCTCTCTCTCTCTCTCTCTCTCTCTCTCTCTCTCTTTCTCTCGGAAGCCAGAAGCTCAACTCTACGAGACCACCGGCTGACTCGAAGCCTCGGTGCTCCGCTTTCCACAAATCAAAGAAAATCAGTGACATTCTGTATGATGAACCAGAGCGTTGTTTTGTCGCCTCCTTTTATGCACAAGTCCAATCTCCAAGTTCTTTTACAAGGTCGTATTATTTGTCTTTTTTTTATAGTAAACGTCTGTCACCAGGCAACAGTTTTCGAAGAACTTCTTCTATAACCTCCATTTTATATATAAAGCCTCTGCTTTATTTAGATACAGTAATCACAGTCAGGAAATGGTAAACCAGGATGAAGGACGGATTCAATATTGGTTCCAACACACCCTCGTCATCATTCTCCCATGAGAAAATCCTGAGTAGCTGCTCCCGACGTTTTTTAGGTGATCCCTTGGAGGCCTGTGGGATCAAACCAAGGTGAGTCAAAACTTCAGGAACATAATTTGCCCAGAATGCATTGCTATCAGATGCATTTTCCTTTTTAAAACAATATCACGTCGATATAAATGGGTTCGGCTTCATATAAAACCTACTTAAATGAAACCTTATCTTCACCTAGTCACAAGTAGGTCTGTAGTCAAGACCTCCATTGTCAGGTCCAAGATCACCAGGACTCATGGAGATCGAGTCAAGACCAAGTCTTAATGGGTTTGAGGCCGAGTCAAGATCAAATCCAAAAGCGAGTCAAGATCGTGACAGAAAACCATCAAATCCTTTTTCCGAGGCCAGGCTTTTACATCAACTAATTGCCCTGAATCATGCATTGCGTCAATGATTACGCTGCATTCTAGAGAAAAAAAAAAGTCTTCTTGTCAAACACATTGTTTAAACCTTGAATCAAGACCAAGAGCATATTTAGCGAGACCACTACCCGAGAATGAGTGAAGTCCAAGTACAAATCCCAAAAATACTGAGACAAGGGCAAGTCAATACAGAAAACGTATGGAGACCAGACCAGACTCGCAAGTTTGCTGCGTCACATCTTATATGTTTCCCTGGAAAACTCTCCTGCTTAAAATAGCAACCCATCAGATGTTTAATGAACACCCAAAGCTATGTCCCTTGTTGTTTATTTGACTTCCGAATCAGAAGTCATGACCAAACCTATAGCAACATCAGACACACCAGTACAGCACAGTAAAGCACTTTGTACCATTCTGTATGTTTTCCGCCACAGGAAAGTCTTCAATGCAGAGAACTTTATACATTTTTTACATAACAAAGAGGCTAACGACTCTTTATAGCCACTATAATGTAAATGCTAACAGGAACTAACTGGTTTTGTGGATGTTCCATAACATTAAATGTTACTTCAACTGGATAAAAAAAAAGTATGAAGACAAGTTTAAGACCAGGACTAGCCGAGATCAAGTCACGACCACGTTTTTGGCAAATTCCTGAGGTATAAGATGGACTTTCTTATAAAAAAATTTATAATATAGTATACCCCGGGGTGGTAATAGTAATGCCTCACGTTGGGCATCATTCTACTGGTGGTTACTTTAATACTGTATAACAGCACACCCCTAAGTGTGTTGTTCCTTACATGTTGTCCATTCCATACGATAAGATAAGCAGCTGTATTTGCAAAGCATAAACCCAAAAGCTACTTCCTGATTGGCCAGCATGAGTTGAACACATATTTAAGCAGCATCTGAACCTGTGCGTCTATACGCCAGTTGTTTTGGATCGTAACATATCTCAAAGAACGAGAGCACAAACCGCATGAACAACGATTTTCTTCACGAGATTGCAAATCACGCCAACATGCATTATTGGAGCGATCTAAGATAACTCATTAAAAATCTGTTTCAGACCGTGACGCACCTTGGAATCCCCTTTAACCCACGCCTGTCTCCTCCTCTGTGTGCCCTCTCAGGCTGCTGGAGGAATAAAAACCATGTGTCACTTTGTTGACTCTGATGGCAAACACTGGAGGATACACAAGCTCATTAGAGTCTCATCCGACTGAGGTGCAAGTGGAAATCAGGAAAGCGTCCCCGGCTACGCCTGTTCCTTCCAGCGGTTTCCGTGGAGACACTGCAAAGTAATTAAGGGAGTGCGAGCGGCCAGGGAGATCATGTATTCCCTACATATGGCCTCATTAGAGGGACATTTTATGTTAATGTTAGAGATGTTTCGGGCGTACAGGAAATACAATAGCTTTCCAATGAGCCAGTGGCGTCTCGATTGCTTCCACTTAAGAAGGTTGTCTGAGGTTAGACAAAGTCATAGGCACCTTGACAGTGTGTCCCATTTTAAATCAAACAAAATGTCCACCTAACCTCAAATTGAGATAGGTTTTCCTTAATCCTCTACTGCATGAATTATTACATTTACATTTAAAAAATATAAATTTTTATTACTTGAATTAGTTGAAGTAATACACATATATAAAAAATTTGGACAACAATTTTTAAAGGGGTAGTTAGTAAATTGTTGCCGTACGGCAACAATGTGTAATGGTGGAAAGTATCATATAGTCAAAAATAACAAAATATATGAGATTAAAATTCTAATTATTCGCATTTTCCAGACTATAAGTTGCTGAGGGTTTGCCACCTAGTAAACATGTAAAGGTTATAGCTTTAGCCAAAAAACATAATGGAGTCAAAAATCAAAAAATTGGAGTTTAATTAATTGTTGCCGTATGGCAACGCCGTGCAGTAAAGGGTTAAAAACCCAAAGAAATTGTTTGAGAGTCATGATTTGCTTCCATATGGTGACGTATTTCCGTGTTAAAGTGAATGACTGCTTTACATAACAGCCAATAGAATTCAAGATACTCCATGCCACAACCGTGCTAAATGTAAACAAACTTCAGAGTAGCTTAGTGAACTAGCTCGAGAAGGAAAAGTTTTTAGTGAGAGTCGTTTTTCAACCTTGGAGGATTTTTTCACCTCCTTCACTCTCGCCTGTCCACTGGACGACAAGATGGTGCGCGTTTCTTGGGATCATGCCATACGTGATTTAGCCGAGGTCAGTGTTATATAGTTAAAGAACAGTCATTATTTCTGTATATTTGCTTCTAGGTTGTTATACGGCCTTAGGTCAAGCCTGAACTCAGCACCGTGTTCTATGCCTCAGATGTGTATATAATTACAATCTTTAATATAATTATTGATAAAATATGACTTGAACCCTACAGTCTATAAAGATGTATTTACATTCTCGATCAGGCTGTAGTGTCACAAATTCCATCAGTGCACAGTGCTCTTATTACGACATGTCTTTGTTTTACTTCCTGGTCCTGTCTCCGCCCACGTCCTGTCATTTATCTATCCCATCATGTATGTACCTGGACTAAGTTTAGCCTTTGATTAGTTATTCCCTTTTGAGTTTTCCTTATTTCATTTCGATGTTTAACTCGGTTTTCCGATTCTTCCGTGCCTTGTTTCTTGCCTGTGATTTGACCCTGGAACTATGTATGACCGTGATGTTTGGATTACCGTCAATAAAGAATAGGCTGAGTATACACACTCTCCTGCATCTGAACGCATGTTACAGGTCACAATATTCCGGCATTGACCGAAGCCCCGAAACGTCACTTAACCGCCGTCGCACATAAATTCCACCATTTTCCAAATGAATAAACTTCACAATTAAGCAATGGCTAGAAAAGGGAAGGCACACCGTGAAAAACCCACCAAATAACCACGTTTACTGCTAATGAGTTGACACTATAGAGCAAGACACGCCCCCAGGGGCAGGACACGTACTTTGAATTGAATTGAATTGAAATGGACGAACACTAGACTAGTAAAGGATGACTCATCAAAAGTTTTGAATCATGTCTCAGCAATGTCGAACTATAGAATTAAACTGAGAATATCTTTTCTAGATATAAAGCTCTGAAACACTCATTTTGATTTCAGGGGCGCTTCGTTCGATTTCATTTGACATTTTATATCACCTGACTTCTGTGGATTTCGTCGCAAATTACTCTACAAGCAATCATGGCATGTGACAACACCTACTGAAACAGAGTCTGTTCCACTCAAGATCAAACCCACACGGTGTCTGAACACCATGTATACACTCGACTCCCTTTATTATTAGAACAGTTCTCTGATTGTGAGGGCCATTTCCGACATCCTCGACTCCCACCGTGAGGTCTGCGTTCGTAGGAAATCCTTTTCAAATGAGCAAGATAAAAAAGTAACTGATATTTCATGCCTTATGATGTAAAAAAAAAAAAAAAAAAAAAAAAGCGTCTAAATAAAAGCGTTTAAGGCCGTACCCTGAAGTGGTTTTGACAGCTGACACTCGAGGTGTGTGTGGGAATGTTTTCTGAATCCCGATCCCACACACTTCTGCAGTTTGTATATAAAAACAGATGACGACAGTTTCACACCAGTTAGACTGCGTGTTGAGTCAGAATCAGTGTGAATACTTTTCCGTACTTTTTGTTTCTTTTTATTATTTGATCTGTTTCGGTTTTGCATTCTGAATTAAACGAACAAAAATGCTAAATGAATGATTAAATAATGATATAAAGGGCCCGTTTAAAGCATTTTGTGATTCACATCCCAAACCTATTTTCTTTTTTTGTTCACACTTTGCACTTTTGGCTCAGCGCAACAGAAGATAAATAAATAAATAAATATTTCGGCCCCGAACACGACTCACAAACACGTGATTCATGTTTGATTCACTTCCTGTTGTCACGTTTTGCATTGAGTGCGCATGAACAGTGCATGAACATCAGGTTTTACTTTTGGCACGTGTGTTCTGTTATGGTTTACGTCCTGTCTGCGACGTCGCTCTGCCTCCCTGCTCCGCTGAGCACATCGTTCTACCTCCGTGTTCTGCTGAAGACACCGCTCTGCTTCTCTGCTCACAAAGGACTTTGCTCCCCCCTCTGGCCTCGCAGAGAGCGTCGCTCCCCCCTCTGGCTTCATGGTGAACATTGCTCCCGCCTCAGGCTTCGCTTTGAGCTACGTTCCCCCCTCTGGTGGCGCGGTAGCCATCGCTCCACGCTCAAGACAGGTTGATGAGATAACCCACCAAGTTAAGCTCCCGTCTGAAGCTAACGACATGGCTGTCCAAGCCTGGTTCCTGCCAAACGACCCTGAAGAGTCTGCTCCAGCCTCATGTCTGCTCCTCGAGGAACCAGCTATTTGTTGGACAATGCCTGCCCTGGTACCTGGGGGGCAGTATGAACATTTTGCCCATATGGCCTGGACAGTCCAGGGGAAGGGGGGGAGTTTGTCACATTTTTTAGCCTTGCACTTCATTCCTGTTCCTAGTGTTCCCTATTTGACTCTTTCTTGTTCTTCCACCTGGTTTGATTTCTACAGTACCTGCCTGTTAAACTAGCGCTAGCGTAGTTATCTGATGCAAAAAGGGCCAAGTTAGTTTCATTTCCACCCCTGATCAGTGGCTCGGACAGGATTGATGAGATCAGATTTAAAAAAGGAAAGACCATATTAAAACTTAATGCTCCTAATATATTCTGCCACATGGCACATTTTACTGGATTCTACGCTTTACTCATTGTGCTTTTCAGTATCACAAAATAATCTCCATACTGCACTGCTCTAACGCAACCTTGTGATGGGTTTGTTCATGAGATAACGAGCTGATAAGTGTAAGACTGAGCTAAATAGCCAGAAGAAAACATAACATGGGTGTCGGATGTTACATGGGCAAGACGGGTAACCAATATTTAGCACAAGTAATTAAACAAAGTGGTGGAAAAAGAAGAAGTCTTTAGGATCATGGGGATTTTTTGTTTTTGAGCCTTGCCACACCATCCAGTGGAAAACAACAGAAATGGTTTCTTTTCAGGGACACAAGTCAAATTTGCAGTATCTGGCTTTAAATACCTGTCATATGAATTGAACAGGACAGTCCACATAAATAAAAATAAATACGTATGTAAAGGAAATGTTTTGCATGGAGGATAGTTTAATATCCTCTAAGTGTCTCCAAGCTTTTCAGACTTTCCCGGAAGCACCTCGGTGCCGTTGTTACTTTTTATCTCCATGGTACAGACCATTAAAGCATCAGTTAATATGAAATATGAAAAATATGAAAACCATAACACTCACCAGGATAAAGCGGCTACGGATGAAGACTGAATGAACGTTAATATATATCGTGAACGTGTGCCAATAATTTTAAAAGCAGTGTTTCAGAGAAAACCTTATGTGTTAAAACAAAAACTATGGTACATTCTGGTATGTTCAATATCACTCCTTGTGTGAATTTTACATATTGATTTTTGCTGAATTTCATGAAGGGTGCCAATAATTCTGAGCGGAACATTTTCAAGTTGTTTGAGTGAACTTGTTGCTCTTAGATTCACAATCTAAGCCTGATGTTTAATTCGTATTCTGACTTCCTGGACTTTCTCCATAACTCTGTTTGACTGCGGAACTGATTTCGACTACGAGTTTTTTTGGACTATATTTACGGTTGATATTACAAAACCACGAACCGCCGTGTATTATTTTAGTAAGAACGGCCGACTCATTAAGACTTGCCGGTAGTTAGTGTATCCTCTAGACTCCTTAGAGTCCCTGTGGCGCAACAGGGGAGAGTCGAAGTGAGACAGCGTGCATGTGAAAGAGCTGAGAGAAGCCCAGCAGGGGTCGTCACCGGCCCATGGCCATGGTAACAGCAGAACAAGGGGCCTCGGGAGGCGATATTTTCATCCTCCCTCATGGGGCTGCACTTCCTTTAGAGAGCGCGCAGGGAGGGAAGTGTAAGTGAGAGAAGAGCGGATGGAAAGAGTGCAAAACAGATGAAACTAGACTCCCAGAGAGCAGGACGAGGTGTGAATGGAAAAAAGTGAACTACCAATATATATACGTATATATACAACGATTTAACAATTTCTTTTTTGTTCCTTTCATCGTATTCCCATGACCTCAAGCTCACGCCGAAAACGCTTCGTTTTATGCGAGCTCGTCTTCTCCTCGCTCTCGCTGATGATGTAAGCAGAACGAGGTCATTCCCTTTAATCGCGGGTCTATCGTCAGAGGATCTTCGTCGTTATCGCAGTGTGTTAAAGAGTTCAGTCAGGATTTCTCTTACAGCGTAATAATCGTGGAATAATCGTTAAAACACTGCTGTAATCACACAGGCGGCTTAACAGGTTGGAAGTTAGTCCACTTCCTGTGTCCGATGCGTCTTTGATACAGGCTCGTGTACAGAGGCTGATGTTGCTGTGATCAGCAGCGCTGTTATTCTAACATCAAAGAGCTTTTTCTCTGCAACTTTAGAGACGCGCAGCACGCGTGCGCAGAATCAGCCTTCAAAGCGACGTGTCCCTTTTTTCCCGATCCGTTTCCTATTTATTGCTCCACAATGAGATCCTGTGAAGCGCGCGTGTGTGTGTGTGTGTGTGTGTGTGTGTGTCCTCTCTCTTGTGCTGACATGATGGTTGCTATTACGCAGAGTATCCTCTGCAGAGACATTGTAAAGGATAACCAGACACAAAAATGTATTGGATTATGAGTAACACTTTGTGTGAAAGCCATTATAACACATTGAGCCTCCCTTACATATGGTTAGACTTATTCATGAGAATGCATGGCACTTTATAGCAATGCAGTTATATTATGCATTATGAACTGTTCATATAAGGCATGTAGGGTCGCAATAGCACCAGAGCTGGGCAACATGATGGTATTATATTCAAAATGTATATTACATTATTACATTTTAAACACGAAACTTTTTAACCAAGAAATTAGTCATTGGATTAGAAGTAGCTAATTTGATATTGAAAATAAAAATATTAAAATGCCAAAGAAATGACTTATTTCTTTTTTTTAATGATTTATGAAAATAATTCGAATTTCTTATTGTTTCTTTTACTTCTGCCGTCCAATATACCGCGATGCATGCCATGTATCATGTAGAAACGCCTCGTTCTTTCTCAGATAATCCACTCTTACAGTACAGTACATAACACGTCAGAGACGTCAATAAAAGACTTCAAGCGTCCGTTTGAATCTCTCGGAGACCGTTCCTGTATATTTATCATCATTTAGACATTTACGTCAACCTTATGCATCTTACTATTGACACACGCCCTTTCAAAATGGCCCTTTAAATGACGCTGAATAATAAAAAGAAATTCCCTACACTACTTCGCACGTATAATGTGGAATAACGTATAAGGTACGAATGTGTTACAAACACAACCCATGCATTAGGTTAACGGTTCATAATGTAGAATTAAGGATGCAATAACGTATAGCGCATTTTTTCCTCTGGAATTTAAACGATGCTTTATTAATGTTTTATTAATACACGTGTTGTGAACTTTCATTTGGCCTTCGTAGAAAAGTGATAAACTGTACCATGTTGTCGCTAGGGTGCTAAAGTTCGTTATCTTCTTGAATTTTCGGTATTGTTCACCTGGAATTGCGGATACTGTGAAGTTTTATAAATGTTTTGAGGTACTCGAATGGACCGTAATTAGTGTTTAGAGTGAAGGCTCTGCTTCGAAGTTAAAAGATGCTCAGGTCGAATAAAGGTACGACATTTATACACTCGAGGGCTGGGAACAAAAATATCTCATCAGGATTCATTTTCAAAGCCATTTTTGCTCAAAAACTCATCAAGACACGGTCATGTTGCCGTTTTTTTATTTTATTTTGTTTTTGAAAATGTTTGCTCATGTATTCAATGTCTGCAAATCTCCTTTTTTAATTGACCATCAATGATTACGTTATTACTTATTATTACAGGTTTAATCCTTTCTGTATCATTTTGTTCTTGTTGATTAAAAACAAAAACAAACAAACAAGATACATTTTGTAGTAAACGTTTTGAACAGTTTAGGGTTTTTAAAGATCAAGCACCAAAATATTATTACTGTATCGGCTGATTCTACTCAGTTTGTAATGACATTTATTGAATTTTTTAAAATAATAATAATAATAATAATAATAATAATAATAATATTTATTTTTTAAATTATAACAAATAAATAAATAAATAAAATAAAAGATATCACAGTACCCATGATATCTCAGGCAATTATGTGATACTGTGATAAGCCGAAAGTTCTGTTTAGAACACATTTTTCTAGTTATTATGTAGAAAGAAATTGCGAAAAAATATGATGTAAAGCCTGTACACACTCTGGTGTTTGTTTGTTTGTTTGTTTGTTTGTTTGTTTTTAGCTTAAAATAAATAAATAAAAAACATTTAATATATCAATTGAGCTGTAACTTATTGATAGTGTGTGTGTGTGTGTGAGAGAGAGAGAGAGAGAGAGAGAGAGAGAACTCACCGTCTTCTGTGGTGCTCTGTGTTTGCGCCTCGGTGCCTACGTCCTGCGCGTGCGGCACCTCGGGTGCTGTCGTCTTGGCGCGCGCCTTGTTCTTGCGCCGGCCCGGGAAAACTCCGCGGACGCTCGTGCGCTGCGCGTGACCCAAATCTCCGTCCGCGCCCGGGTCCGGGTCTGGTTCCGGGTGCGCCTCGCGCTGCGGCTCCGATCCCACCTTCACCAGAGTGTTGCGGGTTCTGGTCAGAGCCGATGTGACCGAGCCCATCACCGCGCGCGACTAAAAACACTAACGCCTGCTACTTAAACCTCGTGCATTCTGATTCAGGTACTGATGATGGATGAGAACTTCCTGTTACTTTACACTGTAAATCATTTCGAGAAAATGCCGCTTGTTTCCGCCTTCATTTCTGCTCTTTTGTGTGTGTGTCTGTGTGTGTGTGTGTGTGTGTGTGTGTGCGCGCGCGCACGCGCGCGCGAGATGAATGCACTGATGCAGCGTTCAGGAGCGAACTTCTCCCGTGTTGTGTAGCCTAGCGCGTGAGCACGAGAATCCCGCGTGTGGTGATTCATACAAACAAAAGTCCCTGAGGGTGCTTTCTTTCCTTTTTTTTTAACTTCCGTTCCAAGTGTGCATCAATTAGTGGTTACTTAACAAATCACACCAGATAATGATGTGTTAATTAACTCAACAACACTCTACAAAATCATCACTGATGTACAATCTTAGCGCACGGTGGTTAGCATGTTCACCTCACACCTTCGGGTTCGATTCCCACCGTGGCCCTGTGTGTGCAGAGTTTGCATGTTCTTCCCGTGCTGCGGGGGTTTCCTCCGGGTACTCCGGTTTCCTCCCCCAGTCAAAGGTATGTCGCATGGTAGGCTGATTGGCCTGTCCAAAGTGTCCGTAGTGTACGATGGATTGGCACCCTGTCCAGGGTGTACCCCGCCTTGTGCCCGATGCTCCCTGGGATAGACTCCAGGTTCCCCGCGACCCTGAAGAAGGATAAGTGGTATAGAAGATGGATGGATGTACAACCTTAGACCGAAAAAAAAGCATTCTTGAGTATAAACGTTATAAAGAGACAGCTCTAAGAGATCTTTATCTAAGTTATAGCCTACTAGTTGCTTTAGGCCTGATAGCGCTGTTGAGTTCTTAAATCTGATTGGTCAGAAGGTGTTGATTAATTTCCTATAGCAGCTCGGACAGTGTTCCCGGATGTAATACATATAATAGGTTTATATGGTTACGCTAGGTCTAATACGTCATCGTTTCGCCACATAATAACAAATGCATTAAAAAATGTGTTGATATTTTTAACTAATAAAAATGCATAATCAGTTTTTTATAAGTAACACTTTTCATGGAAGGACTCTCCAGGTTTAGTGCTGTCACAGCATGCTATGCACTTTCTAAGTAACATGACCAGTTGCAACTTCCATCCATCCATCCATCCATCTGTTTTCCATACCGCTTATACTACACATGGTTGCGGGGAGCCTGGAGACTATCCCAGGGAACTCGGGGTACAAAGGATGGGACACCCTGGACGGGGTGCCAACCGATCACGGGGCACAACGTCACACATGTTCACACACGACGGACAATTTGTAAATGCCAATCAGCCTACAGCACATGTCTTTGGACTGGAGGAGGAAACCAGAGTACCCTGAAGAAACCCATGAAGCATGGGGAGAACATGTAAACTCCACGCACACACGGAGGAGGCGGGATTTGAACCCCAAACCATGAAGGTGCGAGGCAAAAGTGCTAACCACTAATCCGTCCACCGTGCTCCCCTGAATCCTTCTCATGCTAAATAATTCAACCCATCACATTGTCAGAAGTAATCTTTGCCTAAGAGTGCCTAAGTGTGCAAGATACTGACACAAGTCACAGCGAAGTCACTTCACGTGCGTCACTGATCAATTATTTCATTAAGTTACTCATTCATCCACAGGCGTTATATTAATGTCTGACCAGGTACTAACGTCACACGAGGACATTCCACGTCGGTAAATGTAACTATAAATGGATAAAATGTACAGCATGTCGTTCGTCAATTCGTTTCAAATTGTAATGATTGTAATCAAGAGCAGTGTATGATTAATGGAACCATTCAGGATGCTGTCATGGGGGGGAAATGATCAGCTTCGGGGTGGTAACAGTACCTCCATCCAGTACCTCCATTTTCATTGATTACTTTCCCATTACAGAATGCCACGTAGTGTTTTATTCCTTACATAATATCATGAAAGGGATATCAAACCGTTTTGGGTTTTTTTAAATAACAAGAAAATTAAGAAAATATGTTTCTTTAAACTGACTTCATCTAAAGTTAGGCCTGTTATATGCACTTTTCTGGTTTAGTATGGAACCCAAAAAGGGTCCTGCTGGTACCATAACCTTTATCTGTGTGTTATATTTAATACAACATGTTTACTACGTGCTATAACTGGCGTCGAATCTTTCGCTCGCGTTGTGCTCTGCTGTTCATCTGCTCTCGCATTCTCGCATGCGTTTAATTATGTATTTATTTACTTACTTACTTACTTATTTATTATTTATATGTGTGTAAACGTCTCCACGAGGAGTATTTATAGGTTTACATGACTTATTTCACTCTGCTTAATGACGCCAAAACACGTGAGTGCATGTTGTACTCGAGCGTAAACCGGTGGGAACTCCGACGGTGTCTGGGGGAATTCTCAGGTCCAGGGTACAAACAAAAGAGTGCCAAACATACACGCTAATCATCATGCTAATCACCATGCTAATCACCATCACCTAAATCTGGGTCGGGACCCGCTCGTGCTCGAAGACAAACAAATACATCTTCCGTCTTCTCAGGTGCACAGGTGCTGTTGAAAATAAATAAATAAATAAATAAAGATGTTCCTAATGGTGGTACTGAATTCATTCAGGAAAGAAAAGTCCGAAAGATGTTTTCGATTAAAGATTTGTTAGCACGTTTATGGTTTTTTTCCGCTCTGATAACATTTCACTCCAGTTCAGTGAGACATCATGTTATTTATTTATTTATTTATTTATTTGCAGCTTATACAAATCAGAGTCATATTACAGAAACGATGTTCAAGCCATAGCGGGCTGAAAATAATGAAATAAAATGTCCATCTGAAGCACATATTGCTAAATGTGTACATGAAGCAGAAAATAAATCAGGTCTTTTTTTTTTTTAATAAATGATTCATAAATTGCAATCAGATCTGCAGAACATTGACAGTGTGGACAGCGTGTGGGGACGAAGGTTTCCACCTTCTGTAAGCTCTTAATCACTTTACAGAATAAACGGATGGGAATGTAAGTTGATTTTTCAACATTGCATTTTATCATCGCTGCTGTAATTTAAAAAAAGAAAAGAAAATAGAGCCAGACGAATGTACACAACAAGTCCGGCGTGTTGAGTGAGCATCCGGAGTGGACTTTCAGAGTTCGTTTGTGTCCAGCTGGACGTACAGGAGAGAGGAGTACCTGAGAAACTGTCAGAGACTAATCTTTCTCTAGTTACTTTTTTTATTTCCTTTCCTGTCTTTCTTTTATTTATTTATTTTCTTTATTTCTTGTCTCCTTCTTTATTCTCATTTCTTTCTTTTTTCCTTCTTCCTTTCTTTCTTTCTTTCTTAGTTTCTTTCTTGTCTTACTTTCATTATTTTCTTTCTTTCTTGTCTCTTTCTTTTTTTTTCTTTCTTGTCTTTCTTTCTTTCTTTCTTTCTTTCTTTCTTTCTTTCTTTCTTCTCTTTCCTTTCTTTCTTGTCTCTTTCCTTTCTTTCTTGTCTCTTTCCTTTCTTTTTGTCTTTCTTTCTTTCTTTCTTATTTATTTATTTTCTTTCTTTCTTTATTTCTTTCTTGTATTGCTTTTCTTTCCTTTCTTTGTTTTTTATTTCTTCTCTTTCCTTTCTTTCTTGTCTTACTTTCTTTCTTTATTTATTTCTTTCTTTCCCACCTCTCTCTCTCTCTCACACACACACACACACACACACACACATATGGAAGATTCACCGATTACCAAAGAATAAAATATTTAATGTCTAAGAGCTCTAAAAACGTATTCAGTCACATCAAGTGACTCACACAAGCAGGTAGCATAAGAACGACACCGTTATCCTCATCTGCACATATCGTATATTCGATTTTATTATTAGGATTATCTTGGAACCCTTATTTGAAACATTTCCCCAGTACTTGTGTACTCTTATTACTCTTAACAATTTATTTAAAATAAAAACATTGTAATAATCCCTTTCTCTGTGTTTGGATCACACCTACAAACCCCTTACATGAAAATCCACATGCAATAATTAATCTAACACTACTATAATATTATAATGATTATATTAGTATCATATAGGTAGGAAGGTAATACAGTATAATCTTCCGAATGGTTCAACCTAAGTAGAAAATGAAAGATTTTGCTATTTCTAATTCATCAGACGGGATTACTGTAACGTTAACATCTAGAGAAAGATCTCAGTCAGCACCTCCGTGGAAAAAGCACCGGAAAATCATAGCTGAGGGACGGCGGTTATTAGCGGTCTGTACGCCTCGCGGGGACGGATGACGCTGTCGTGTGTTGCTGTGTTTAGACGAGGTGTGAATCGAAGCAGGGATGAGGCTGGTCACTCCGGGTCTTCGTGTTTCTGGGTAGAATCGATAATCACCTGTTAGGAAACAAGTGTGACACAGAAGGTTACAAGGAGTACAGACACATGCTAGCTACTGGCATTTATACCAAAGCGCTGTTGAGTTCTCGACTCTGATTGGCCAGTAGTGAAATGCATGGTGGATAAACAGATTTTGAAAAACAACATGTGGAATTGTTGTTATGGTGACGTTCACTGTAAAGAGATGTTTATTTAAAAAATTTTTTGAAGGAGTCTCCAGTGTCAGAGCTTTGGAAAGGTCTTCAGATCGAAGAGTTCACACTTCACACAGTTTCTACCTGGTTTTTGTGGGCGTTCCATAAGCTTAAATGTTACTAGAAACGGATTTTTAAAAAGCAGCACGTCGTTCTTTAACGAATTACAAATTAAAAATCTATAACACAGCACTCTTAAGCATTTTATAACTTTATCTAAAAGCTTCGTCATGTGACCTGAGCTCTTCCAAGGCTTTCTTTCGAAAGAAAGGCAGTACTACAGTATGTTTTAACCCCAGAAAATATATAAATTAAATATAAATTAATTATTTCTTACATGTAGCTTATAGAATTGAGAAATTACCCCCAAAACAGTTGTATTTGTTTTGGGGTATCTTTTTAAAAATTCTTCTCTGATTCATTTTCCATCAGCTACAAGCAAAGAATACGTAGTATATTATTATCACTGCATGCTTTTTGTTGTAAACTGAGACTAAGCAAAATGGGAATGCTCAGAATTAGGGCTGTAAACAGTACCTCTCCATCTCAGTGGTCTTCGTGGCGGTTCTGGACTCCAGTACAGGGTCTGTGATAGATCCAAAATGGATAATAATGATAATAATGCTTATATATGGCACTTATATACTTATCTTATATACACATATTGTATAAGACTGCTAGAAATACAGAAGAACAGAAAAGGAACAATGGACAGAAGGAGAAACAAATACAAAGATGGAGAGCGACTACGGACCGAGAGGAAGTGAGAAAATGATCAGCGAGACAGCAGGACTGAAACAGGTTCACCTCTCAGACTGAGGGTTAAGAAGTTTGGCAAAGGGGTTGAGATCCGAAAATCGGAAGAATATACGGGTTTAAAAAAAATAAATAAAGACGAGGCTTTTTAATTTTGAGATTATTAATGTGAATAATAAATCATAATTTCATATCGCATATTTCTCGGTCGTCCCATGAAAATGTTCACAGATTACGTTTTTGTTTTTTTCTTAAAAGGAAGAAAAAATATTTTGTTAAGGCAGAAAAAAGTTAAAAGTGTAAAAAATGAGCTTTGTGTCTTAACCAGTTCTGCTCGCCTTCCAGGAGCTTCCTGTAGGTGGCGATCTCAATGTCCAGCGCCATCTTGACGTTGAGCAGGTCCTGGTACTCGTTCAGGTGTCGAGCTATCTCGTCCTTCAGGTTGAGGATGTTCTCCTCCAGACGGCTGATGGTGTCTTGATACCCAGAGGACTCCACAGCAAAGTTCTCCTCCATCTGTCTCATCTGTCGCTCCAGAGCCTCGTTCTACACACACACACACACACACAAACACACACACGAGACATCATGTAACACTGACAGTCTGAGATTCAAAGACACAAATATGTCGCATTATATTTCCTTTAGAAGGGTGTAATTTGTTTCGCTCACAGAACCTGTTTACAGTCAAGCCGACATTATTTATGCCGAGTTGAATTTGCTTTCCATTTAAGTTCACCACTTATGGAAACTTCATATTCATATTCAGATATACAAGATGTATTTCAGCAGCTTATAGCCTGAAATTTCCACATCATTAATCGTGAAAATTATAACCACATCTGGAAAATAAAACCAGGTGACCTACATGTGGAAAAAAAAATCTGAAAAAATATTATTCATGTAGGAAGAAAGAAAGAACATCTGAAAAATGAAACCACTCGGCCTACGTGTTAAAATCCCACATGGAACAACAGCACGTGAACAATAAAACCACACGTCCGACATGTAAATAAATAAATAAATATGAAAACAACACATAATCAGGTGGAAAATGTCTAACAAACAAATTCACATCGAATAATTATCATGTGTGAAAATAAACTGCATCTAACATTTTAAATACCACATACCTTAGATGTGGAAAAATAATTATGTGGGAAAAATCCTTAAATCCTTCTAATTTTTATTTGCTGACAATATTGTACAGAAGAAGGTTTATTTAAGAAAAAAATTATGTATGAAATATAACAATGAAAGCTCAAAATGTTTCAGCACGAAGAAATGACAATTAGGTAAGAATATATTTTTAAAATATATAGAAATAGATTTTTTTTAAAAAGTACTTTTTATAGAACTTATATAAATCTGATAGAAAAAATCTAAATATCCCTTGACCTTGTTTTGAAAAAAACGACAAAAGAACAATCCCATTCTGTTTAAATGGAACCCCGTGTGTTCATACAGTATAATATGCCCTTCGCTTACTGTCTCCTTGAGGGCGTCCACGTCACAGGTAAGAGCCTGCACCTGGCCCTGGCACTCGCTGGCCTCCCGCCTGGCTGCTCGCAGGGTTTCTTTATTTCTGTTTGCGGCTTCGGTGAGCTCGGCGAACTGCAAATACACATCCACAATATGGAGAGACTTAAGCCAGGACAAATAGGGCTGATAGGAAAGGAACAAAGGCGGGGGGGTCAGACAGAAAAAACCCCCCAGAAAACCCACAGCTGAGATCCACGTACAGCACAGTACCTTCACTGAGATGACATGGGTTTTTATTCTCTCACGCTCTTATCCGCTTTAATCCAGGTAACAAACTGCTGATTTAAAGGGATTATCCAACAACAATTTTTTTTAAAATCTGAAAATTCAATTTCCATTTCTATTATTTCCCGCTTACTACAAACATAGCTGATCAAACAATGGGAAAGAAAGCAAATGAAATCAAAAGGTCCGTGAAAAGTTATTATTCATCGTCTTGGCATTTCTAATGAGTGGGAACCGGTAGAAAAAGAAATGTGACTTTGTTTTCCTCATTAAATCAGCAGTTTGCCAAGTAAAGCTAATGAGAGCGTGAGAGAATAAGACGGAGACCAGGGGGTGGGGTGGGGGGAGGGGATTCCCAAATAAATGCAATAAAAACAATAAATTCCACCATGATGGCAAAATCAGTGCAGAGATTAAAAAAACGAGAACCAGAAAACATGTTGCCTGATCAGCACCTTGGAGTTGTACCACTCCTCCGACAGGTGCGTGTTCTTGGAGGCCAGATTGTCATACTGCACCCGGATTTCTCTGAGGGCGGAGGTCAGATCAGGCTGAGCCACGTCCAGATCCACACACACCTGCTGCTGCTGCTGCTGCTGGGTCTGAGCTTGTAACTCTCTCAGCTCCTGCACAGTGAGAAGAACAAAAAGGAACAGAGAGAGGGATGAAGACATGAAAACAGACGGAGAGAGATAAAGACCGAGAGAAAGGCAGAAAAGGACAGCATGAGATGAAGAATGAGATCAAACCGAAGGAGAGAGGGGCGAAAGAAGGAGACAGAGATGAGAACAAAGGAAGAAACAGAGGGCAAAAGTGAACGAGATGAAAATGTAATCGAGGGAGAGAAAGTAGAGGACACAGTAAAGTAACAATCTCTCATACCGCTTCATGGAGCTTCTTGAGGAACATAATTTCTTCTTGAAGGGATTCCACTTTCCTCTCCAGGTTCACTCGAACAAGAGCTGCATTGTCCACGTCCTGCCATATACACATATACACACACACTCATGCAGATGTATCAAGTAAGGAATAAAACACTTTGGGGCCATGCTGTTATAGGAAAATAACGGGGTTGTGTGACACAGTCTATCACAGGGTATAGTTTATTAATTATTTTACTATAACACCATGCACAAAAGTGTTTTACTCCTTCCTCATTATATAGCAAAATTTGAGAAATTGAGCAAAATTGGGCAAGGCCCATAACCCTCAACTGCTCAGTTGGATAAATGACATAAATGTAAGTCGCTCTGGATAAGTGAATGTAATGTACACGTACTGTTATGCTACAAACAGTCATTTGTGGAGGAGGAAAAAGTATTTTTAACAGGTGAGAAATCAAATCTGAGCGAAAGTTCTTCATGCCCAACCCTGCATGATTACCTAGTTTGCTAAATGATCAGTCAGAATTCAGACAAACCTAGGATTAGTCTTGTTGGTAAGCTAATGTTTATTAACACTAGTGGAATAAATGCTAAAGCATGTTAGCAACAAAAAAAACTACTCTACGTAATTTAACGAGCTAAATTACAACATTTTACTACCTGATGCAACAAACCTGAAGTTAACATAACATATACTTTTTAGAGATTTGATGGTTCGTTTCTAAAGTCTGATATTGAATTATTACATGAAAGGATAGCTAATTAGCTAGTTAATTTAACAAGCTAAGTTACTGAACTTAACGAGGTACTTAATTTAGCTAGCTAAATTACAATGCTTCACTACCTGAAACAACAAAGCTTAAAGTTAGCATAAAATACTTAATTTTTTTTTAGATTTGATTGCAAATTGTAAAGGCCAACATTTCATTTTTACATGGAATTCTAGCAAAATACCTAGTTAATTTAACAAGCTAATTTACAGAACCTAACTAGGAATCTGATTTAACTACCTAAAATATAAATCTTAACTAGCTAGCTAATTTATAGGACTTAACTAGGAATCTTATTTAACTACCAAAATTATAACAATTAACTAGCTAGATAATTCACAGGACTTACCTCGGAATCTAATTAAACTAGCTAAATTACAAAACTTAACTAGCTAGCTAATTCACAGAACTTATCAAGGAATCTATTTTAACTAGCTAAATTATAAAACTTAACTACCTAGCTAATTGACAGAACTTAACTAGGTATAGTAGTTAATTTAATTAGCTAAATTACAACACTTCTCTGCCTGATTTAACAAACTTAAAGATAACTAAACGTTAACTTTTTGGAGACTTGAGGACAAATTTCAATATTTCATTTTCACATCGGAGACAAAGCTGACTTGAAATCCTGAATGAATCTGTAACTTTTTTTCTTACTAAGAACAAAAAACTAAAAGCAAATAGAATATATATATATATATATGTATATGTTATATATATATATATATATATATATATATATATATATATATATATATATATATATATATATATATATATATATATATATATATATATATATATATATATATATATATATAGTCTTACACTGGAAATTTGTCACAAGGTCAAACTGAAATGTTACAAAAGTACAAAGTGTGGCTCTTTTCTCGTGTAAATTGACGAGTAAGAATACTCAGAATATTTAGTTTCAGTAATACTTGAGTAAAGTATACATCTCTGACAATAGTACTTAACTACAGTAATGAAGTACAGTTCTATCAGAACATGTTTGTTGCTCATCAGTGCATGCAACGTGAAGTGAAAGGGTACATTAGCACATGATGGTGTTTTCTTCTTTTATCTGTGTT
>CM022770.1:3592616-3730116 GCA_012411365.1 Ameiurus melas | reverse complement strand
CGAGGCCATGTACCGTCAAATCTTGAGTGAGAACCTCCTTCCCTCAGGCAGGGCATTGAAAATTAAAATTAATTACTAAGTCATTACCAAGTACTAAGTCATGTTTTGCAGAGGGGTCAAATACTTATTTCCCTCATTACAATTCAAATCAATTTATAACATTTTTGATGTGTTTTTCTGGATTTTTTTGTTGTTATTCTGTCTCTCACTGTTCAAATAAACCTACCATTAAAATTATAGACTGATCATTTCTTTGTCAGTGGGCAAACGTACAAAATCAGCAGGGGATCAAATACTTTTTTCCCTCACTGTATATGAAAGTTACACCTTTTTAATTAAATTATGGAGAAAAAAATGTATTTATTTTCTTGCGATGCGCCTGCAATGTATGTATGAAAGTCAAAGTCTATTCAAGTGTGTTTTACTTTTTGTTCACTTTATTGCTCAAGCATGCCTTGGAGGGTTGTTTTTTTCCTCATTTCATTCTATAAATATGAAACCACTACAAGCTTTATGCTTTAAAAGAATATGAAGAGCTTTGGGGAAGTGATAGCTCTGCCTGTGAGCTTTCTCTAGACAAGAACACTGAAAAGTTATGGATTTTTTTCCCCCTGAGGTAACAAACAGTTTAGTAGAAAAACCCCGTACCCCAGGTTTTCTTTCTTGTTTTTTGTATTCCTCTATCCTGAAAATCTCCTACAAATGTCTAACCATTTCTGCCTATTTTTTTTTAAATAACATTTTTAGACATAAATGAATCACCGTGAGTCGAAATGTCCATGTTGAAGACGATCGCAAAGTAATCTTCATACATACTTCACTACTGATGTAATGAAATACAATTCAAACTCATCAGTAAAAGCAGATAGGTTGTGCTATCATAATTGAAGCAGGATTGCCATAGACTTTGACAAACAAAGTGAATGTGTCACTGAGTGTCATGATGTGTGTGAAATAATCGATACACATCTCACCCAGTCTTCATAGAAATCCTAAAGTAATCAAACGTATCCCAGGAAACGGAAATGAGATAATTATACTGACATTTCTGAACTTCCAGAACAATATGGCTGCCGTGGGCCAAATCAGTTTATCTTCAAACCATTTTATCATCTTCACGATCAATTTGGTGAGTCATTCAGAAATTCACACACACACACACACACACACACACACACACACACACACACACACACACACACACACACACACACACACACACACAAAGACAAGTAAATCTCTTTGCCTTGATTTTTTTTTCTGAGCTATGGGTAATATTATAGTAGCAATCCAGTTTGGTTTTAATGTTGGAAGATGGTGAATGGCACAACATTGGCCCACACTTATACACTTACACTGACCACAAACAAACCATGAGATGAAGGAACACATCCAAATCTGGCCACCTTGATGAACCAGAAACACCAGACAAGATGTGCTCAGTTGTATTTGGGAAACTTTTCCAAATACCATTCTAAATACTTTTGAAAATCAAATGTGAAAGCGGACAGTTGGGCCATTTTCAGCCTATGATTCATTTGCTCGCCATAAATGATTTTTATGTGTCTAAATTCAATCACTATGAAAATGTAGCTTACTAAACCATTTAACGACACTGTTTTTCACCCTCAGATTGTGGTTTTTTTTTTGTTTTTTTTTTAAAGCTGATGAGTTTAGTTACAGGGGGCACGGTGGCTTAGTGGTTAGCACGTTCGCCTGTTCGCCTCATGCCTCCAGGGTCCGGGGTTCGATTCCTGCTAGGGCCATGTGTGTGTGTGGAGTTTGCGTGATCTCCGCGTGTTGCGAGGGTTTCCTCCGGGTATTCTGGTTTCCTCCCCCAGTCCAAAGACATGCATGGTAGGCTGATTGGCGTGTCTAAAGTGTCCGTAGTGTATGGATGGGTGTGTGAGTGTGTATGTGATTGTGCCCTGCGATGGACTGGGATAGGCTCCAGATGCTTTCTGGGATAGGCTCCAGGTTCCCAGCGACTCTGAAGAAGGAATAAGCTGTAGAAGATGGATGGATGAGTTTAGTTACTTTTCTTACCACAACTATGTTTAATTGGGTAAGCAAACCTAGCCTTAATGAATTAACTGGCTTTTAAGTAAGATGATCTGTTTTTACAATGAAGACTCATCTGTTCTCGACTCCAAATGGATATGTGTGATATTTGTATCTTCTCATTGTTTGGTTATCTTTCCCCTTCTATTCTTTGTTCCTTGTAGACCACAAGGGGGCACCAAAGACTGCCAGAATTATGGATGCTGTGCTATTTCTAGACAAGTCAGTTTCTTCTTTGCTCTCCTTCACTCTCAGTTTTCTCTCCAACCCTCATGTCAGTAGGGATTGCTTGAGAGCATTGGATACCCTTTTCTCACTGGGATCATCTGCTGAGCACAGGTGAAAAACAACCTGTAAACTTTGCAGAGGAAGAGTTGGCTCTTGGCGCTGCGGTCCTGCCACACTGAAATGCAATTACAGCCCTAAGCCTCACTCAGTTTGTACTCTAAGAAGGGGAGAGTTACCAGAAATCTTCATTTTCCAGGATGCATTAATGTCCATATAAGGGAGCATTTATAGTTTTTTTTATATGTTGTCTTTGCTGCTGTAATTCACCTCTCAGCCAGCAGAAGGCGCTAAAATGGCTAAACAGTTCTTGTAGCTCTGATGACCTTTCCAGCAGGTATGATGCTACATGCTATTATTCATATTATTAATATAATCGCAATGGTATATGCTATTAATAATGTTACTTCATTATATAGAACCTTATAATTCAAACATCTTGCTATATTACCTTTTTGTTGTTGTAGTTTTACTACAGTTATAGTTCATTTTCAAATACGTTCTCCAATGTTCTCCAAACCATCCCAAGTTACTGCAAGGTTCCTGAGAGAAAAAAATTATTTAAAGGTTGCCTGAAGGTTAGGGGAAGTTTCTTAGGCCATCATTAGCTCACAGTTCCTGAGAGCTTCATATTATTGTTTCACATTACTTTAAAGGACATTAAGGGAATGTTCTCCCAGGTTCATCTCAGGCAATTGAAAGGTTCCTGAGAGCTTGAAATTATTTTCAAGAATATTGGTGGAACATTTTACAAACTGTCCTGTGTTAAGTGCACGTTCCGAGAGGTTCAAATGATTTAAAGTTCCCAGAACTTCAGGGGAACTTTCTTGGTCATCCCAGGTTAGTCCAAAGTTCCTGAGATTATTATTTATATGTTAGGAGAATGCTCTCTAATTCACCCTGGCTTCCTGAGAGGCTAAAATTATTTAAAGGTTCCCAAATCATTAGGAGAACATTATCCATAACTGTCTGGGTTAATGCAAGAGTTTGGAATTAAGCGGTTTGAATTATTTCAAAGTTGCCAGAATGTTAAGGGAATGTCCTTGAGAGGTTCAAATTGTTTAAGGGTATCCAGAACATTAGGGGAACCTTCTCTAAACTATTCTGTGTTAGTCAGAGGTTCCTGGGGTTCAAATTATTTAAAGTTCCCAGAACATTAGGGGAACCTTCTCTGAACTGTTCGGTGTTAGTCAAAGGTTCCTGAGGTTTGAATTGTTTAAAGGTTCCAAGAACATTAGGGGAACCTTCTCTGAACTGTTCGGTGTTAGTCAAAGGTTCCTGAGGTTCGAATTGTTTAAAGGTTCTCAGAACATTAGGGGAACCTTCTCTGAACTGTTCGGTGTTAGTCAAAGGTTCCTGAGGTTTGAATTATTTAAAGGTTCCCAGAACATTAGGGGAACCTTCTCTGAACTGTTCGGTGTTAGTCAAAGGTTCCTGAGGTTCGAATTATTTAAAGGTTAGGGAACATTAGGGGAACTTTCTCTGAACTGTTCGGTGTTAGTCAAAGGTTCCTGAGGTTCGAATTATTTAAAGGTTCCCAGAACATTAGGGGAACCTTCTCGGAACTGTTCGGTGTTAGTCAAAGATTCCTGAGGTACGAATTATTTAAAGGTTCCCAGAACATTAGGGGAACTTTCTCTGAACTGTTCGGTGTTAGTCAAAGGTTCCTGAGGTTTGAATTGTTTAAAGGTTCCAAGAACATTAGGGGAACCTTCTCTGAACTGTTCGGTGTTAGTCAAAGGTTCCTGAGGTTCGAATTGTTTAAAGGTTCTCAGAACATTAGGGGAACCTTCTCTGAACTGTTCGGTGTTAGTCAAAGGTTCCTGAGGTTTGAATTATTTAAAGGTTCCCAGAACATTAGGGGAACCTTCTCTGAACTGTTCGGTGTTAGTCAAAGGTTCCTGAGGTTCGAATTATTTAAAGGTTAGGGAACATTAGGGGAACTTTCTCTGAACTGTTCGGTGTTAGTCAAAGGTTCCTGAGGTTCGAATTATTTAAAGGTTCCCAGAACATTAGGGGAACCTTCTCTGAACTGTTCGGTGTTAGTCAAAGGTTCCTGAGGTTCGAATTATTTAAAGGTTAGGGAACATTAGGGGGAGCATTCTCTGAACCATAATGCGCAACAAAAGTTTCTGTAAATAAATGTTCCTTAGAAGACCGAACGGGAAAAAAAAGAAAGAAAAAAAGAAACAAACGTTCCCAGAACGTTCTATGAACCAATAGCTGTTAGCTGTAAAGAAAACTTCTTTTTCACAACACAGACCTTTGTCGTGAGAGACTCAGACGCTGTGAGGCGCTAAAAACAACCAATAATATGAATTTAAAAAATAATAAAAAAGTATTTGTAAGCATATTTAAAACGTCTTGTTTTTGTTTTGCTCTCTCTCTCTCTCTCACTCATTCTCTCTCACTCTCTCTCTCTCTCTCTCTCTCTCTCTCTCTCTCCGTTCACGCTTCCTTCATTAACAATCTGACGGATCCCCCCGTTTCTGCACCTTTCCCTCGCCCGTGTCGCTACGTCTCGATGACGGACTGTACCAACTGCAGGAGCGCGGGGGGGTGGGGGGGGGGGGGTATCGAAGACCTTGTTCATTTCAGCACCAGAAAGCCACCATCCCGATTGTAGTGGTGGAACCCTGGATCTCAGCGGTCTAACCATGCAAAGCGAACCAAGCGTACACACGGTCAGAGGAACGACGATGCAACGAGAAACGACGCGACTCCCTGCCCCGTGCACGAGCTGTCGTTGCTGGGTGATAGATTAGAAGAAAAAAAAAAAAAATACCGGATTGCGCGCGTGGAGCAACATCAGCACCAGCAGAAGCATCTTATAGATTATTACTCAAACAAACCAAACCAAACACCTTAGCAGAACTACAGCGTTGTGGGACCCCTTGGAGCTTGGAGAAGGGAGGGGTGTGAGTAGACCCTTACAGGAGAAAAACACAGTCCCTTTGTTTACATCAGGATGGATGCGAGGATGCGGCGGTGGAAAGCGGTGGACATTACACTCCTCATATGGATACTGAACGTGGCGCGCGCTGCATCCCGTGAGTACCACCCCCCCCCCCCGTCTATTAAAAGACATTGATAACGGTGAGCTCAAAAACCTGCTTCAACCTGCTCTTTAAATAAAGCAGTGCTGTGTTGTGCACATCCAGTGTAGGAATAGTCTCCAGGATAAAGCATGACCTCTGCATCCTGTTCAGGACTTATAATAATAATATAATAATAATAATAATAATAATAATAATAATAATAATAATAGCCTCAAGCATGCAAACCATTTAAATAGGAATCAGAAGTAAAAGTCAAACAGTTGCTCAAGACAAATAATATTGTCGGTATATAGTGTGCATGCGGATAGGGTGCTGTAGTTGATAGCCTGTTTAATGAACTTGTTTTTATCTGTAATGTATGCCATTTCGAGATCATTTCAGTACTCACGATCGACTCCGAAATAACGCAGGATCTTTTTCTGGAGTTTCATAAAGTCGTCAGGTTCGCAAAGCGGAAAATTGTATAGGGGAACAAGAAGAAAAACAATTTGTTGTAATAATAATAATAATAATAATAATAATAATAATAATAATAATGGGGCACACGGTGGCTTTGTGGTTCGCACGTTCGCCTCACACCTCCAGGGTCGGGGGTTTGATTCGCACCGTGGCCCTGTGTGTGCGGAGTTTGCATGTTCTCCCTGTGCTGCGGGGGTTTCCTCCGGGTAGTCCGGTTTCCTCCCCCAGTTCAAAGACATGCATGGTAGTCTGATTGGTGTGTCCTGCGATGGACTGGCACCCTGTCCAGGGTGTACCCCGCCTTGTGCCCGATGCTCCCTGGGATAGGCTCCAGGTTCCCCGTGACACTGGAAAGGGTAAAGCGGTATAGAAGTTGGATGGATGGATGGATAATAATAATAATAATAATAATTAGAAGAAGATGAAGAATGGCATATATGGTACACACTTGGTACCAATTGGTCATTTTTCCTGCCATCTTGTCACTGTGGTGGTACCATTAAGATGCATGTTTTGGGAATACGTATTTTTATATATGATTTTTTTTTTTTAATTTGCATACTTTTAAAAAACAATTTAAGATACATACGTAGATGTAAACATAGCTGACGTATTTAAAAGTACTGACCACTTAAAAGTACATCATGTGCACCTTCGCAGGTAAATATTAAAGTTACAGAACAGGAAGTACTCTTTTTGAGAGCGTACTATATTTGAGTTAGTGAAAGTGTCACAATGGGCTCCAGAATGAAGCAGGACTTGAACAAATTGAATCCTAGAATGGGTAATATCTAATACATATACATAAAAAAAATGTGACTGATGCTTGGAAAAGCTGAATAATTGTCCGAGGTTATGGCTGGGAATCGTACCAGATTCGCTCTTCCTTTTTTCCAAGACGTACATCTTCATTTTCCATACAATCTAAAAGCACATAGGTCGATATACTCTATGCTCTTATATCCTCTTAAGCAAATGGCATTTTCATTCTTTTTAAATAATAATCCAATGTGCTGCAAGTTCTCTATGGTCCATTCTGGAGGAATCAGTAATAAATCATATGCAGGAGGGATGTGCGGGGGGTGCTGATGGTCCGAGTCCTTAGGGACTCCGAGACATATAATATATTAATCCAATCTGCAGGACACACCTGAGCCAGGTCTCTCTGGTGCACTAGAAACTGGAACACAATGCAAATTTGGATATGATTAGGTGTCGGGATGGGTGATATGCCAAAAAATATCAAATTATATCACGGTACTCAAGGACATGTTTATGGTGCACAAAATGGTTTGTGATTTATTTATTTATTTATTTTCATTTTTGGAGGAAGTTATTTTAAAAGAACAGGAAGTTGAAAAAGAAATAATGTTGCCTTATAGGCGATCGTTTTTTAATGAAGTAAGCAGTTGCTCAGTGTTTTCTAGACTCATGACATCATTTATCGTGTCCGTTTTTCGCAACCCCTAACTACCCAACTCTGATGAAACCAGAGACTCTGATTTAATGAATGTCGTTATTTTGCATCCGATTCCAAACGCGTGAATGAAGTCCTGACTGTGCTGTAGAAGTGGCCTTCGCTGTCTGTGATGGCTATTTTTAATTTAAAGTAGTTCACAGACTTACATAACATCCATAGCTCTGCTATAAGATGATATATCTTGGATATTCAGAATGTATTTATAACCCAGTCGAAAAAGATTTGGACTGTGTTTTGATGGCCAGTGGATTGATTTTTTTTTTTTAGTGCATGCTATAAAAGTGGGGTTTTAAATATCCTGCATATGTCCGCCTTCTCAGATCTCGGATGCTGTGACCTTCTGTCTCGTCTGTATGGCGCATTTCAGTAAAGAATCAGAGCTTTAGAGAGTATCTATTGCACCATAAGTACACACAAATAGACATAGTATAATACAAGGAAGAAGGCAGAACCTTAAGCCCCATCATGCAGACCTTCTAACACACACTTTTGGCTGTCAGAGCTTTTATTACGGGTTTGTTTAAACATAATAAATGTTGAAGCAGTTTCTTATCTTCCTCCCCAATATTACAGTAAGTGAAAGGATGTACAGTTCAATTTCACAATCCCAAACAATAGCTGTCGAATAAGTCGACAATAAATAGCTCCAAGGCCTAGATTAGAGGCACCCTACATTAGGGAACAGCTTCAAACATCAAACTCGAGGGCAAAGTTGGAAGGCGTATCACGTATGAAACATTTATGACTTATTATCATTGACCTAGACGATATCTATACCGTATTAACAGGATCTCACCGGCCCGTTTGGCTGTGACTCCACAGCTTCGGTGTTTTGTGATGCTAATGAGCAAGCTCTTTGTGACTTGAAGCACCTGCCACCCCAATTACTAGAACCGCGTGCCACGTCGACCCTCCCCCATTCTTCAGGCGCAATCCTTTGTCAGATGGACGGAGCCGAACAAAGGCCTCGGACTGCACAGAGCGATGAGCATGGAGAAAAAAAAAACACACCTTATACGGATGTAATCAAAAGTATTCAACCCCGTTTGCCAGTCAGGTTTGTTGTCAAAATGTACCAACTTTCAGCAGTTTGCAATGAACAGATCAAACAAAAGCAGTTGAAATAGTTCAACACGACGAATGCTTCGAGCGGATTCTACAAATTCAACTGATAATGCAACTTATAATGATTTCTCCAATTTCAAAATTATTCAACCCCCTGAATAGAATCCCTCACAACGACACAAATATGCAAAACAGGTGTTGTCAAGGGCTTCATTAGTTTCACCCTGGTGTGCTTGAGCTGGAACACATGAAATACCTGAACTGGCTAGGGGATGGTTGATTGTCACGTTTGACTGCATGTTAGAAATATGGCTAAGTCAAAAGAATGGTCCAAAACGTTAAGAGACGAGATCACCGCCCGTCACAAACAATTAAAAGGATACAAAAAGATAGCGAAGGCACCGTAGGAAGCATAGATCACAAGTTCAAAGTTAAGGGAAGAGTGGTTACACTACCTGGATGAGGCAGAAAAAGGATAGATGCAAGCAGATACCTGAGAAGGCATTTTGTGAGGAACCCTCAAGTGTCTGCAAAAGACCTGCAGCAAGACTTGGTGCAACAGACACTGAGGTTTCAGTGAGCACAGTAAGGTGTGTACTAAACACAGAAGGTTTCCATGCCAGAACTCCAAGTTGTTCACAACTACTGACCCAAAAGCACAAGAAAAGTCACTCAAAATCATATAAATAAACCACAGAAGTTTTGGGATTATGTTGTGTGGGGCGATGAAACAAAACTTTTCGGCACGGTGGATCAGCAGTATGTCTGGAGGAAGAAGAGTGAAGAAAGAACACTCTGTCCACAGTCAAGCATGGTGGTGGTTCGGTGATGCTCTGCGGCTGCTTTGCATCCTCTGTCACTGGAAACCTGTAACGTGTGGAAGGCAAGATGGATTCATTGAAGTATCAGTAAATCCTAGGAGAACACGCCATGCCGTCTGTGAGGAAGCTGAAGCTTGGGCGTCATTGGATCTTCAAACCGGACAACGATCCTAAGCATACCTCCAATTCCACCAAGGCTTGGGTGCAGAAGAAGTCCTGGAAGATTCTACAGGGCCATCACAGTCACCTGACTTGAACCACATAGAAGGTCTCTGGTGGGATTTGAAGAAGGCGGTTGCAGCACACAAAGCCACAAATATTACTGAACTGGAGGCCATTGTTCATGAGGAATGGGGTAAGATACCCTCATAAACCAAAATAATTTTTTTAGGAAAGTGAACACTGCTCAGTAGATACTTGATCATGCATAATGACTTTTGTGGGTGGTTTTTTTGTTTGTTGTTGTTGTTGTTTTGTTTTTTACTTTTCTTTATGGTTTACTTTAATGTTTAACTTTAAAGAATAGCTCCCTGAAGCTTGTGAGGAGGGTTGGCAGGTTTCAGTAAAATCCCCACCCTAACGACAAATCAAAAACCACACAAAAAGACTTCAAACTAGCCCAAAATGTTCTGGCCTGTTTCTCCAGCTCTCTAGTAAGCTCAATATTATGATGTTTAGAAAAGTGTACACTGCATGGTATATATAACGTGATAAATAAAATAAAAGACACATTCATAAGTGAATAAAAAACGAATTTGGATTCCAAACGAGAAAGCTTACCAGAGAACTGGGGAAACATCACAAAATACATATCTCTCTCTCTCTCTCTCTCTCACTCTATCTCTCTCTCACTCTGTCTTTTTCGCACATAAACGCACACAAAAAGACACCCTGTGTGTGTTGTCCAGTCAAGTCACCCCTCATCTCTCGCTTCATCTCCAAGCAGATAGGGGGTTGAGAATAGCGCGCGAGAACAAAGCCGGCTCAGCAGGGGTCCATTTACCGGCTCTGTTATCTCATTAATACAAAATGTGGCTGTTGATTCTCGTCCTGTAATGGACAGCTCAGACTATAAAACTAATCGCTTGTGTTGACTCAGAGCAGCTGCTGGCTCAAGCACGATCCAGTGATTAGCGATTAAAGCCTTATGGCAGTATTGTAAGGAAAGACTGGGAGATAAGGAGAAGCTGAGTATAAAATTAGTTCTTTGGTTGAATTAAAAATGATAGAGTTCTAGGGGATATTTACGCGACAACATTCCCAACTAAAAAATGGAAAACTTTTTATCTGTATCCTTTTATTGCTAATAAAATATAGAAAGCACACTGACTCCCAGTGTCTCACTATTGGGTTTGTATTTGCCGATTTTGTTCTATTTTGGTACAACGATGGTTAATTATTAGTACTTAAAGATGCACTATTTCGATTTTTTTTTCTCAGTAGTTAAAAATGAACGAGCTTTGTTAACAGAATTCTGACCTGGAGCGCAAGAAAAGCTAAAAGATGGGGTTGAAGACATATCCATTTCGACAATGAAAAAAAATGTATGCACATTTCACTTATATGACATTAAGGACGTCTCAGTGTTTATTAACCAAGAAAAGTACGCCGGATCTATCTATCTTGACAAGCTTTGACGAGTTTTCACAATTCCTTATGACAATGAATCATTTTCCAAGTCTTAACTATTGAGATTCGAAGTAAACGGAGACAGAACTTTTTTGTTGTTGTTCTCCACATAGATCATAAACCATTGAAATCGTTTCTTGACAAAGCGACATCGCCAACTACTGGCCTGGCATGCATGATACAGCGTGTTTAGTAATTTTCGCCGATCCCTGTAAACGAGGAACGTTTTGACGACGTTGTTATCTGTACGCGAAAGCCCTGTCTGTGCGTCGTTTCCTCCTTAGAAATTGTAATCCTGCTTCACACTACATGTTCCTGGGATTGACTCTGGATCCACCGTGACGCCAGGGATAGCTTACTGAAAATGAATAACATGTTTTTGGTTGGAGGTATCTCAAGGTTGGAGAACATATGAACCAGCTGTATATAATATCATTCATGCACATGTCTGAGATATTTTGTGCATGGCATTATGAGTTCTGGGTCGAATTTCCGATTCAGTTTTTTCAGTCAAATTATATCCCATTACGAGTTTTATAGCAGAGGAAGTACTTTTTGTTCCATTTATTGATCTTCTGTAACCACATTATCCTGGTCAGGGATGTGGAGGATCTGGGGTTGTCCCGGGAACAAGGCTGGAATACATCCTGGGTGTGAGACAAGTGCACCATAAACACACAGAGATCCATACAGTCATTCGCAGGACAATTTAGAGGTCACCATTTCATCTTCAGGCATGGTTTTGGGAAACCAGAGAACCCAGGGGAGAACATGCGAAACACCCAAGACAGGATCCCGGCTCAGGATCGAACCAGAGACCTTGGATCTGAAATGCAGTAATATGCCTCTTCGCTACCCTTGCACCACCTTGCTACCCCAGGAAGTACATTATATTTTAATGGAGCTTGGAAGCTGGTAACAGTATTAAAAAGTATTTGAAAGTTTTTATTTTCTACTCAAACAGGTAATTTCCTACACGGGGGTCAAACACTCGATGCCAAACGTAACTATTTAGGTACCCTGCTAGTTACCGTGCCCTTACTTGCTAGTAAGGGCATGCTAACGTTATCTTGGTGGAAATTGTTAGCAGCTAACAGCGAGAGTTATTTAGGAATTACAGATGATTATATAAAAATTTTAGATCTCAGTTCATGTCATACGTTTTGACTCCACTTAACTCTACTTCATTATTTGAGTAGAACGGGGGGGTAAAACAACAAATTGTATGTTTTGACACTCTGCTAGGGTCTACTTTTCCATGGGAATCTTGGGTGCTTAATTTTTTTACCAAATTGACATAACATTTTTGAGATTTGAGTTTTTTTTAAAAATTCGTATTTAGGGTTTTAAAAAATTCAACCCGTAATTTTGAATTATACCAATCCGTACAGTTTTTTATTCTTGTTGTGATTGTTGCAGGCAAAAACGCTTGATTTTGCTGTAGTTTTTCGTGCTATTTTTGGTGGAAAACTACTTGAATTGGCAAAACGAGAACTTTTAGCTGTACTCATGTTCGACGCATTTGTGAATCAAAGAGGGCTTCGACTGAATGCGTGCCGCGATGACGTCACATCAAGCGTCTCGGCCCGAATCTGCAAAAAACCGGCGGTAATTTAGAAAAATTGCAAGATCCTACGACTATTGCGTAGTTTGCTTGATTTTGCTTTAATTTCTACGAGCGCAAAATCGCGTAATCCTGGAGGGGCTGATATATGTTTTTTAAAAGTCAAATCTTACCCCTAGCAAGTTCAAAACAAAGAAAAAAAACCTGAAAAAAGAAAAGAAAAAACATTAAAAATGTGAGTCACCATATGTGACATGTTTATCATTCAGATTTTAAACATTTCCAAGCACTGTATTTTTCAACAAAAACATTTATCATCTTTTAGCCATTTAGTGGCCAATAATCCTCGTTTCTTGTGTAGGAAGATTTTTATCTTCTATCAGAGTAATACTAATGGGTTCGACCACAGAACTTTTATTTTATTTAATGTTATTTCATTTAATTTTTACATCTTGACTATTGAAGCAGAAAAACAACTACATTACGTAAGCATGTGAAACACTCTACAATACATGTAGCAGGAAATGATCTCACGTTTAAAATATCTCTGGCACGTTTTGGTCCCTACCAATAGTACACAATTCATGTAAATCATCTAACGTTCAAGTGGTTCTCTTGCAACATCCGGCGCAGTATCACGATCCCTCTTTGAACCTCTTAAACGTTGCCTCTTCGCTGTCAGTTTGAAAGGTTCTCCACGAAGATGTACTGTGATTCAGGTACGGAAACTCTCCCGAGTTGCGAGCATCGATTCCATGATGACTCGCCCCGCCTTGGGGCATCTCCGGAGGAGGTCTTGATATTGAAAACAGCCTTGATTGCAACGAGGACTACAACGGCGATTCGCTTTCCATTGGCTACAGCGAGGGGGGATAGAAAATGAAATTTCGCATTGATTAATGATAAAAGTCAGGAGAAAGCTTTCTCGGACGACGTGAGCCAGCATCGGATTCCTGGAAAGGTAGAAGGCGGGATGGCTGCACGCCAGAGATGTCGTCCATTTTTCCAGTCAGGTTAGCATGATGTCGCTCTACTAGCATAGTTTAGAGCTCATAAGCACTTGGAAAAACACTTTACTCAAACCAACATTCACTAACGATGGACTGAAGTTCATAGAAGACAAGAAAGAGGGCTTGTGCTAGCTGTGCCAGACTTACAATTGGTGTAGGGACTGAATAACAAAACAGATGATTGGTCAAGAGCTTTGAACGAACAACTTTTGCCTTGAAAATCAAACGACGAATAAATAAAAACACAAAACCTTCATCGAGGGCTGTTATATAATCTGAACAACAAAAACAATCCCATCCATTTTCCAACGCTAAACTGTGAAGATACAGTACGAATGGACTTCTTCCTGTTAAGCCACGGATCTCCGCGACTAGTCTCGGTGCCTAAATTATTAACCGATATTAATCCATGATATTTCATGGTAAGTTTTGAATGCAATATTTAAATGGAATAGACTCGGTTTTGTAGATAACAATGAATTATGCATAAATAGGAATGTTTATAACAAAGGTCAGTGGCTGGAGGGCTGATAGCAGATGTATGGTGTATAGATACGACATTGTCTGGGACCTCAGTCACTATCCGTTTGTCTGCAGTGGCACAGTTTCCTCGTCCCCCGGCCTTGGTGCATGGCAGGTTAAACACTGCAGAGGTGAGAGAGAGAGAGAGAGAGAGAGAGAGGGAGAACTCCATCAGTTCAGAACATGGTCGGGTCCCTGGAGCCGAGTCTGACACAGATCCTCAGACAGAGAGAGAGGTTGCCCGAGTTTCTAAAACTACTTTATCTGCAGCACTCGCCTCGCTCGGCAAGATGTTCTGCAGAGTCATGAATGAAATATTCAATATTGACAGTCTTCAAAAGAAAATACGATGCTTTTGTTCTGTTGCTGCATTGTTACAGGGTTATGGTAGCGTTAAAAGAGAGGACTATTCATTGACACATTTATAAATTCATTCGTCAGTTTAACGTTGGAACTGAATGTATAGTAATTTACCCGATATTTTACAGGTGGGCTTTTGAGCAAGACCCTAGCGTCCTAGCATTCACAGTAATTAATAATCAACACGATCTTCACTTAAGTCCAAGAGTCGACAGTTTTAGTTTAAACATCTTCCATCACCACGTTAATCTATTTCCATTTCAACCATTTCCTAGATAACCGAGAGCAGTGCCAGTAGGAATTCCATCGTGCTCGTCGTCTCGCAGGTCGCTAACTAGCCGAGCCGAATCTTTGCCGTAATCCGGCGCGACCGTGTCGGTTGAGTCCGACGTTAGCTGTTTCCGCTACTTATACGTTTCGTGTTTTTTTTTTTTTCGTTAACGTGACGTTGAGTGAAAATGGTGAGAAAAGAAATTCTTGCGCTAAGCTTGAGCTAATGACAATCAGCATGAGTTAGCATGAATCAGCGTGAAGAATCATGGAAATAATACTGTGCCGTCCAACAAATTAGCATCCGACTCGCTAAACACGTCACAAACGTTTCAATATAAACGTATTTAACGTGTTTCAGGAAAACGTGCTTAGACACGTTATAGCAGCAGCGGTATTTCCCATACATAAGCTAGTTGTTAGACAGCTTTCAGAGCATAAAAATAGGAAATACACAACACTATTGCACCTGTTTTCATCACTATCCACACACTCACACACACACACACACACACACACGCACAGTCGCCCTTCAGGGAGACCTACAGCTACTCTGACTTTGGCGTGGAATTCTAAATTTTGACCTCAGAGCGAAAAACTCTTCGGTTTGTGTCATTTTTTATTTTCATTTTATTTGAGCTGCGAAATACCACAGGGCCAAACACTAAATTGAAATGTCAGCGCTCATTAAGCCTCACCCTTCCATCTCTGTTCATTGTCCCCTCCACTCCCATCGCTCGAATACCTCCAGGTGAAAGCAACCTAATTTCACTCCTTCTCTCAAAGCCTCTCATTCAGTATTCTTGACGGTGAGGAGAAGACTACGTCCTCCTAAGATGCCCAACAGGGTAATTACTATGAGATCAGAAAATGCCCGTGCTGTTTAATATTCGACTCGTTTACTGAACCCTTTTGACGTGGAAGTTCGCTCTGGCTTCGGTTTTTCGCTCGTGAATTATTCTTCATCTCGATTTCCATAGCGATCAGTGCGAAGTTGATCAGCTGGTATGCATTATTTATGACGGCTGCTATACTATCCGCCCCATTACCACGCATATAAAACGTTATGCATTAGCTAATTGTGCACGAAGATGTATGCGTCCGAGAGCCACTGCAAAGTTCCTCGGAGAACCAGAGCCGCTCTTGTGTTTATTACTGAAGCATAGCGCGGTGCTGCTCTGGATTCTGACTGCAAAAGGCTGCGCTGTTCCTGAATCGAATTGAATTCCCAACTTTTTCAAAAGGCAGCTGTAATAGGTAGCGGAATTTTCTTATCCTTCTCATTCAATATCACAAACAGACATCTGTAGTAAAGTTCTCCAGAAGCTGACTGACTGTAACCCGACACTGAACTTCCAGCTCACTTCCAGTTATGGAAACGCCTAAGATGCCTTTTATGTCTGTTAACCGACACTGGGATCCACGGCTTGTTCACTCGACGGGCCTTGAATTGACAGCTTGACACCATTCTTAAGCCAGAAGTTAGCTGACAAAGTCTTCAAGGTCCTCTGACTGAGAGATGAGAATTCCTCATGATTGTGGAATTGTCCGGATCATGACAGTCGCTGAAAAGAAATTCTTATGGGTTTTAGTTTCTTTTGACTGGTCTGGTCGTAAAAGGATACGTTTACTGTATGTTTACCTTCGCACTCACAAATTAGTGCTAGCTAAGGGATGTATAGAGTGTTTGGGTGTTAGCTTTGGCATTTGTTGAGCAGATAAGCTTGTGGGACATGAGAAGGAGAACAGTCGCTCTGTGCTCTTGTAGCTCGCAGTGCGAATGGAGATAGAGACACAGCCGTCCGTCTGTAAGACTAATGCACTCCCTGTCTGTCTGCTGGCGCCGAAGAGAGAACCACATAATTCTCAAAAAAAAAAAAAGACAATGTAAAAAAAAAAAAAAAAAAATAGTAAACTCAGACTGTAAGGATACAAAAAGACAAGGACTCAGACAGAAAAATAAATAGACAGACAGACAGACAGACAGACAGACAGACAGACAGACAGACAGATAGATAGATAGATAGATAGATAGATAGATAGATAGATAGATAGATAGATAGATAGATAGATAGATAGATAGATAGATAGATAGATAGATAGATAGATAACAATATACCAAGCAAATGAGCTTGTTACATGGGAGCCTGGATTCTCTGGCACAGGTGAGAAACAACTGAAGCTCCATGCCCTAAAACCTTTTGCTTCGCTCAGGAAGCTCTATTGTGGCACCTTGATAGATGAGGACATCATAAGCAAGCCCACTTTTGCCACAGAGGAAATACATCTTCACTACCCATGGTGTAGGTTTCCCTTTGATATACTGAAGTACAGAGAGTTTTCCCCTGAAAGGCACAATCTGCTCATCAATACCGAGATCTTCAACCTCTAGTTGTAGCTCCAGATAACGTTTCCTTATGGACTCATAGGGTGGTCTGGCCTTGAAAAACACATCAGTGTCTCTAGGAGGCCTCTTGTAATTGTTCACAACATGCAGGTTGGAGCGGAGTTGAACAAAAAAAAAAATATCCCAGGACATGGTTTCCATGAACATTCTAATATTGATACTGGAGGACCAGTAGATTCTTACGCTTGGAAAACCAAGCACTCCCATTGCCATATGTAGACTGACAAGGACTTCAATCTCAGAAGCTGAGGCATGTTTATAACCATTTGTTCTGCAGACATATTGCTCATCAGGGCAAACATCTGACTTGGAACATACTGCTTGAAGTAGCCATATGGTGCTAGTGGATCAGGGGGGTCAGTGGTAGGCCTTTCACGTGTTGTTTCTACTGGGGTGAAGAGGGTGTGACGCCACTGAATATCACTCTTTTTTGTGACATTTGCAAAAGGATCATCACCAAGTGATAAAAGAGATAGGCCTAGGGACAGTTAAAGAGATACAGATACAGTGAGACAGACATACAGACTGAGGAACAGACAGAAAGATGAAATATTAGACAGACAAGCAATGAGTGAGATAAAGAGATAGACGAGTAGATTAGATAAATAGACAGATGGATAGCTAAAATGATAGATACAGAGGGACAGACATACAGACTGGGAGACAGACATGTAGAGGAAGCAATTGACAGATAGACAGGCAGTTTAAGTAATAGATAGATAGATGGATGGATGGATGGATAGATAGATAGATAGATAGATAGATAGATAGATAGATAGACAGACAGACAGACAGACAGACAGACAGACAGACAGACAGACCATTAAAGAAAGTGATAGGCCTAGGGACAGTTTAAGAGACACAGATACAAAGAGATTGAGGCACAGAAAGACAGACTAATCAAAAGACAGTTGGACAGATAGAGAGACAGACAGATATTGGGATAGACAGACAGACAGTTTAAAAAACAGATGCAGAGTAACAGACATACAGTACATACTGAGAGACAGACAGAACGATGAAGCAATAGGCAGACAGACAGATGGCTGGGTAAAGAGACAGGTTGTACAGACTGGGGGAAGAGAGAAAGATGAAACAATAGACAGACAGAGGCAGAGGGATAGACGGACACGAATAGAGAGCTTTATAGACAAACAGTAGAGTAGATAAACACAGAATTATAGAGACTGATAATCAGATATACACATTTAGGCGAGTGACTGACAGACAGATTGAGCAACGGATGCAGAGAGATAAACATACAGGACAGAAAGGCAGAAAAGGGATGGGTATAGACAGATACACAGACAGACTGACTGACAGACATAAACATAAAGACAGTGACATTACAGATTGTAAGTTTGACAGATATATCAAGAGCCAGATACATAGGTAGACTCTGAGACAGATAGAGATAGAAAGATAGATACACACACACTCACACACATACTGGGAACAGACAGAGAGATTGTCAGATATAGATGATAATCAGACAGATGGACAGACTAGGAGAGATAATAAAATATCACTTTGTTGTTGGAAAGTATGACATGATGAACTTTCAAGGACAAACAGAAGCCTGTTCTCATTTCAGATCACACCCACTCACTGCTAATGAACAAAAAATAAAAAATAAAAGGACCAACTTAGGACCAAATCTCACCAAGGTTTTTCTTACTTAAACAGTACACGTCTATCTGTGAGAACAGAGCAACTCTATCTCTCTCTCTCTGTCTGTCTGTCTTTCTGTCTCTCTCTCTCTCTTTCCTTTGGTCTGATCTGTCTTTCTCTCTGCTTCCTGATCTGCATGGTAATGGCTGAGGGTGAGCGGTGGTAATGGTGGGCATCAGTGGAAAAAAAAAAGACCTAAATTGTGTTTGTGCTGTAGAACCTAAAGGCTGATAGGTGTTTTTCTCCACAATATGGCCGCATGCCTGAGTTCCTTTATTGCAGCCGGAGATGGAGAAACACGATTAAACGTTCCGCTATCTGCTCTCGCTAATGGAGGCTTAAAGGCAGCGTTTAATGGGTTGGACTGGCGTAGGGAAATTTCATTTACCCTTGTCCACTCACTCTTCACTCCTTCCCAACTACGCCGATAAATACTCAGCAGTATGACAGCAGGAACTTTAGTTTACTGGGATCAGCTTTTTCTTTTTCACTTTTGACATCATGATGAATCTCATCGACAAGAATGGATTAGCTCTGTCGCTTTCCCATGCTTTATTCATAAAGCGCGAGTATCCTCTCAGGAGTGTCTTCGGAGTTGAGCGCGCAGTCTGGATTTAATACGGAAATTGTGTACACCACTGTTCAGATCTCCAAAGTAATTTAGTGGTTAGATTTAGCATCCAGTGGCTTGGTTAAATTCTTGGAGCATCCTATAAAAAAAACAAAAAAAACCCAAAACGTAACATAATAAGAGGATGTGCTGGATCGAGTGCTATTTTACTGTATTACTTTCTCATATTGATGCCATTAGATGTTTATCGCAATGCTTGCCATCTTCTCATTCATGAACCTTATATTCACATTAGCCCCTCCCCCTCTTGCTTTTATTTTACTTCGTATTACATTGAACAGCAAAGACAACACATCATTATTTCAGTCCACATTTTCTGTCCCAGATTCAGATTATCCATTTGTCTGAATGGAGACCTTAGAAGATCTGCAGCTGGGTCACACAACCGTGAATACACTCAAATTTCCCCATGTAAATATGGATGTACCCTTCGCATTGAAGTCACCGACTCAGATAGCGATGATCAAGAGTTCAGGTCCGTATTCGGACTCGCTGAAACAAGAAGTTCTGTTTTAATCGTCTTGTTCACGTCGAGGTACAATTATATTTGGGAATAGCTTCTGAGAATAGGAACCCAATTGAGCTGTCGTTCCCTTCAGAGGACACACGGGCTATTTTTATAATAATCTCAACTCAGCAGTCTCATTGCGTTTAGAGGTATAACGGTGCAAGGTGTTAGATAAGGACAGCTATAGATGCCTTTTTAATACATATCGCGAGAAAGGTGAGGATAATGAAGAGAAATTAGGCAGTTTATGATTATAGGTTATAATACAGAAAAGAAAACTGTATGACATGTGCAGGAGTTTCTGCATGTGTGTGTATGTGTGTGTGTGTGTGTGTGTGTGCTTTTTAAACGATTGCCTGCTAGTTTTGGAGCTCATTACGTGATTGCGATCGTGCGTTTAGATGTGAGATATAAATTGCACTACCTTCACAAGGAGATGGCAATTACTCAGGTCTAATCTATTCCTAGTACGCCGTACACAATAGTGCTTCTTCGGTTTTGTATCGTTTTATTATTGCGTGTCTTTTTCTTTGAGTGAGTCAGACTAGAGGCAATTTTACTCACTGGTTGGCTGAATGGACCATACTTCTGATGGATTTCCTTGGGGAGCCAAGGGATGGATTTCCTTTGGATGCATTATATATACAATGCATTTTAACAACAAGCTCAAATGAAAGAACTGTACTTGCACATTGTCCTCCGTCCTTATTCCAACAACTCCTGGTTCCTATGATTATTCTAAGATCTAGTGTTAGATTTAACTAGAAGTTCCTGCTTACAAGCCATCTTCTGATTTTCACCCCTACTACCCACCAGGATGAGGTGAGAATGACCTCAATCGCTAAATTCTGGACGGACTGATACACTACAAGCACTTTTCTAGTGGAAAGTTATGGAAATCCGTGGCACCTGTCACATATTGAGTTGCCTTTTGCATTAGCTTCTCATTATCTCTCACCACACTGTTGCTCTACAAATGCTGTCTGTTCTGTTTTGTTGCTCGGTAAACGCCATTCACTTATTCTTACTTATTCTAACACTCTCATTCTCCCCGTCAGGTCGGGTTCTCCTCGGCGCTGTCTCTGATGTGTATTTGAGTGGTTGGGTGTTTTTGTTGTCTCACCATACCATACTGCTCTTGGTTCGGTCTTCAGAGTTAGCTGAAATTATGCTTGTACCCAGTGTCAATTCCCTAGAAGCCAATGATGGATACCAGCTACCAGCAGCGACACACCGTCTGCTCCTTTGCCATTGTTTGTTGGAATTTATTTGATTTCATACATAAAACAAAGATCTCTATGGTCACGGAATACTTTTAAACTAGCCCACTCTCGCAACCCTGCCATTAACTGTCGTGTCCAATGGGCTAGAGTGATTCCTGCCCCATTGGGCCTCTATTAGGGCTTGTTGCAGTTCCCGTTTCTGACCACTAGGTGTAATAATATCTCTGTGGAACCAAATGGGGTGCTGAGCACACTGACCACGAATTTGCAAATTCTAGAATATCTGCCCAATTTTTTCATAATCCATCACTCATGAGAGTTCATTAGTATTTCAGCCGAACCACCACTGATCTGTTTTATAGCCCAGAACCTGAATTCCTTCGGCTACTAATAATAAAAATAAAAGTCCTAGCTAATCTGAGATTTAAAACTTACATATTACAAACATTACATGTAAATATATTGAGAATAGACAGATTCAAGGATCGTTCTTTTGCCTTTATTGCTGCAACAAAGAGCTGTTTGTTTCCTCATCTGAGAAACTGAGACTTGTCAGAAAAAACAAGAACTTTCTGATGGTTAAGACATTATTACTGGCTGAACTGAGGAATAATGGCGTTTCACTTGAGTTAACCTGAGAGTTTTGTTAATTTCTTTTTACTGTCTGAGCATGGTTTAATGCTCGAAAATGGTTGACTGAAGGTATGCATTATTCGAATACATTATTGTTTCTATAGTAATAGCTCATACATAGGTATCTATGACTTGTATGACTTGTATGTTGTACGCTTCACATAATCTAAAACTAATAATAAATGGAAGCGAAGATTTTTTGAATTATTATGAAAATGCCAGGGGGGCAGGGGGGCTTAGTGTTAGGGGTTCGAATCCCACCTCCACCTTGTGTGTGCGGATCTTGCTTGTTGTCCCTGTACTTTGGGGGTTTCCTCTGGGTACTCCAGGTTTCCTCTTGTTACTCCGGTTTTGTCCCCCAGTCCAAAGACATGCATTGTTGGATGATTGGCATTTCTAAATTGTCCATAGTGTGTGAGTGTTTGTGATTTGGCCCTGCGATGAGTTGGCACCCTGTCCAGGGTGTCCCCAGGCTTCCCTGCAACCCTGTGTAGGATAAGCGGTAGGGAAAATGGATGGCTGGATATGGTGCGTCCGTCGATCTGGTATAAATTCACTTTTAAATATGATTAGATCGTGATTATTCTCTAAAAACAAAGACAAGCATGTGTATGCATTTTCCTCACAATGGATTGCAAATAAAGTTGAGCAGTTAGAGTTGATCGATATGACTGCACTTTGAGCTTATGTCTGAGAGCAGGGAAAGCTGCTGGAGCCTGTGGGTGATGAAGATCACATTTCTCAGCATCTCATCACACCTTCCACCATTCCTGGGCCCAGAGCTTTGTCTGAGGATTTCCCCAGTTATTTTATTACTTTGTCTGAGCATTAAACTACTGTTGTGTGTGTGTTAGTGTGTGTGTGCGTGTGTATTTGCACACATTTAATTCCGAAATTCCCTGATGTTTAAAGTGTATGTTTAAACAATATGAGATCAGCAGTTCTCAGTGCCTTTTGCTTTGTACAATGATTAACCGATACACTTGAGGACTTGCCTTTTGCTCTTCATTCAGTAAATCTGATCATGTTTGGAAGCGAAATTGATCAAATCCGGGCTAATCTCTCCAGCTCAACCTTGTATTACAATACACTGAGTTTTTTCTTTGGCTGAAGTTTGGGTGTAGGAAGCTGCAACTGAGTTTGCTTAGCATTGGGATTATAACGTGCATGGTAGGCTGATTGACAAGTCCAAAGTGTCCGTAGTATATTAATGGGTGTGTGAATGTGTATGTGATTGTGCCCTGCGATGGATTGGCACCCTGTCCAGGTTGTACCCCACGTTTTGCCCGATGCTCCTTGGGATAGGCTCCAGGTACCCCCGTGATCTTGAAAAGGATAAAGCGGTGTAGAAGATGGATGGATATATTTATATATAAAGGACAGCACAAGAAAAGTACGGCTCAGAAATGTAGGACAAGACAAGAGAACCCATGAAAAAAATCAATGAAATGAAACTCAATAGAATAAGAACAAGTAGGAAAACCAAAATAAAAAGTATATGGTGTAATGAACTGTGTGATGAAACGGAATGGAAACTCAGCATGGGCTTTACTGTGGGCAATCCAGAAATCTTCGCCATGGTTCAATACACATGCAGGCAACATAAAACAAATCCATAATCAACAAACGGAAACAGGCACTATTAGGAAAACGGCAACAAGCAGGGATAGAAACAAGGCTCAGTAAGGCACATAAACACTAGGCAAGACTTCGGAAAGAGACAAAGGAACACTCTCTCACTCACTTTCGCTAACTCTTTGTCATGGTCATATTCCGGGAACACTGGACGTGAGGCAGGAATACAACCTGGACAGAATACCTGTCCATTACATGGCAGAATGCATGCATACATAGACACAGATCTATGGGTAATTTATCTTAGCTAATTGAGCTACTGGCATGTATCTTGGGAGGTGGGAGGAAACCCACAGAGAACATACACAGAAACAGCACGCAGACAGTAGGCCGAGCTCGGGATCAAAGTGGGGACCTTGAAGCACCGATGCTACACACTGCACCACCACAGTGGAACAGGAATGAAGTAAATAACCAAAATAAGCACGGGCTGACCTCTGAACAGGTGCACACATTAGAGAAACAAACCAATGATAAAACAGAGGCGTAGAAACCAAGGACAGAAACCAAAACAGAAGCTATAGCGTAGACAAAACAAACACGAGATGCACTCGTCACGCTGCTCTTAAGAGGAGAATTCAACAAACATCGATGTTTTAGTCCATTTAATAGAAACGATCAGAGCACAAATAACCAAAGGTGGTAAAATTCCCAAATTCTTTCCTTATATAAATAAATCCTCTTTGACAGGTTGAAATGCAGCTTCAAATTCTTCACTCGAGTTCAATCAGAACAGGTATGAAGTCAAGGAAATACAAAGAAACTGATGTTAGTTACTGATTGTAAATGAGTGCCTCTTTAACCAAGGAACCATACAAAAAAATGGGAAAAGATTGATAATAAAACATTATATTCACTGTCAATGTTTAAAATGATATCTGAAAACCTGTTTTGCCTTTCCTGGGACAACCATTCGGTCAGTAGAGCAGACGTTTAGTTCCAGTTTTGTTAGCTGATCCCAGTATATCCATGAATGACGAACATGTATTTTTGTAGAGCAACAAACTAAAAATTCCGATGTGAATGATTATAGTTTCCTGCATGAGACTGGGATTTGTCTGTGAATTAATTTTTTATTTCAAAAACAAGGTAGAAATGCATTTTTAATGAGATTAACTCATTGGCAAAAATTTTGAGAAGACATTTTAGATCTACTATTTGAAAAACATCTACAAAAATCTGTTCAAATTTTTATATTTTCTGAGTCAATAAAAGTGTATTTTTTCAATATTTTAACCTTAAATCCTACTCTTTCACTCTTGTTGTACAACAGTGCAAACCCTTTTTCTCTTTGACCCCGAAAATCGGAGTCAACAACATCAAAATTCCTCTTATGTTGAAAATCGTGCACTTTCAATTTGCTGTTACGGTCTCCGTGTCTGTAGGACGCCGTTAAGAACGAAGGACGGTTGTTGTTGTTGTTGTTGTTTTTTTTCATCATTCTCGTCCATCTCCATCAAACAAACTCATCAGAGTTTTCACTGTTTGTGATCTTGCCTGGCGTGATAGGAAATACACATTAGAAGTGTGGTATAATTAAATGCTAATGGAGCGTTACAGTCATTGTGAAGCTTGATACTTTTATTCGGTGGTGTTTGTAATTATCTAAACATTTTTCATTAGGACCTGGAAAAAGGCAGGGATCGTCATCGCGTCATGTCGCACGCTAGAACTCGTCGAAAATCGGCCACCTGTTCATCTATTTTCGTGTAAGATAGCGTTAGAGCTGCTTTCCAGAGAGCTGTCGATCTTTATGACATGCGCTCCGAAAGCCCGATGAGAACGGCGCAAGGCTTTATTCATGTAGCGCTGAATGAACGATCTAAATAATCACATCATCAAGCTGCATTCTTTAAAATACACTCAAGCCTGGTTTCCTAAAACGCTGCAACACTGTCATTATTTTAAGATGCACTAAGCCTTTAAACGCTATGATATACAAGGGAGCCGAATTAATGTTGTGAACATATTGACGGCACAACTAGATTAGATTTTTTATAAATCTGTGCTCAGTTTAATGCGATCGTGAGACGTGTCCAGGGGATTGTGCTTTTCTTGTGTGTGCAATTTTTGTCTTCTCCAATGAAGAGCTTGTGGCAATGTTTTTAATGCGGTCTTTAACGCATTGTGAAAATGACAAAACTACACTACACTACGTAATTGTGGATGTATCTCGGATCAGATATACAATGGGCTTTATTTAGAAAGCATACGTGAAGTAAAACCCAACACGGCTCATCACCTTGAGAACTTGAGAACGCCTACAGTGAAGCATGGTGGTGTTAGCATGGTATGCTGTTCATCAGTATGGACTGCGAAACCAGTCAGACTTGACGGAAAGATTGGTGGAGCATGACTTATTTGATTGTTTAGTGTATATACACTGGTCAAAACAACAACCGGCTCCTCTCTCGTGTCAGCGTTGGTCAAAATTGCTCCTGTTTGTGTTTTCGGGCGAGCCCCTTGAGGAGAGCTTAAGTCTGTAGATGTGTTTGTAATCTAATATGTGTTCAATTTCAGCATTATTTCACTTGAAATGAAGAAGTCATTAGAAACGAACACAAATATTCGATTCAGTTTTATTTGTATAGCGCTTTTTGCAACGGTTATTGTCTCAAAGCAGCTTTACAGAAACATATAAACACAGGATACAGATTTTAAGTGTGTGGATTAATCCCAATTGAGCAAGCCCGTGGCGACGGTGGTGTGGAAAAACTCCCTGAGATGTTAGGAGGAAGAAACCTTGAGAGGAACCAGACTCAGAAGGGAACCTCATCTGGGTAACAACTAACTTCTAATGAATTTCCCCACTTGAAATGGCAGCGAAATATATGGTATAAGAGGATATAAGAGGTAGATGATTTGCCTTGGCCGCTCATGCTCCACAGCAGTGTATGAGAAAATGATATCATTTTCTTGTATTACTGTATGAGCACAATGCCTGATGAAGGCAAACTATATTTTATACCAGTATTATATTACTATCTTACATTTAAAAAACAAAACATGGATGTGCTCTTAATGCACTGTATATCTAAGATGAAGATTTTATCATCAAGAAATCGTATTATGATCTTATGTACTTTAACTTGCTCATATATTAATATATACAGTCCTAAATAGCACAGCTGATGTGCTTGTGTCTTAGCTCCGAAATGCTAATACTCTGTCATCAGAGTAAAGCTAGTATTTATTTATTTATTTATTTATTTATTTATTTATTTATTTTAACAATACCAAACCAGAGAGCATCATCATGATGGTAAAGCACGATTGTGGTAGCATCACTTTGTGGCGATGCTTTTCAACAGCAGGTATTAGGAAACTGGTCAGGGTTGAGGCCAAGATTGATGGAGTCAAAAACAGGGCAGTCCTAGAAGAAAGACTGTCCCAGTGTGCAAACAACTTGAGACTGGAGTGGAGACAGCAACGCTAAGCATACTGCCGATGACTTAGTCAAAGCCCAGACCTCAATCCGATAGAGAATCTTCAAAATTGCTGCCCACCAAATGGTTTCTATGCAATCTGATAGAGCTTGAGTAATGTTGCGAAAAAGAAGAATGGGCAAATCCCAGTTTGTTATAATTGTATAGCGCTAAAATCGTGATTTGTCTCTAACCGCTATTGGGAAATTGTGATTATCATTTCAGCCATTATCATACAGCTGTAGTGATGATAAAGTAATGGATACGGTTCTCTCTCTCTGTCTCTCTCTCTCTCTCTCCCTCTGTGTCTTTCACTCTCCAGAGCGGTGTGATGAGGTCCTGGCAAGTCCTCTCCCCTACAGCGCCTTCAGCAGCTCTTCTGTGTTGGCGCCTGATTTTGGCGCCGGCTACGCTAAACTCAACCGCAGAGTCGGTACGGAGACACACACACACGCACGCACGCACTCATCGTCCTCCTGTGTCTTTCATACAGAACGTTGTACATAAGAAAGTCCTCTGCACTGATCCCAGATCAGTGCTATCAGTTTGCCGTTACATCTCAGGTTAAGATCCGGAAAAGAACAGCTGATCTCAGATCAGCACTATGTCTAGAGCCGTGTCCCGAATTCACAACTTCTGCTGTCCTAGCACCTCCAGTGGATGACATTTAGAGAAGGGTATTACTCACAGTTTGATGCTAGATGAGACATGATGCGGAGAGATGATGGCACTTAGTGCACTAGAGGCAGCAAGAGGACACAGCAAAGGTGATTCGTTTTGTTTTCGGGAACGGATATTATTTATAGGTTTGTAGGTCAACAAATTTGAATGACGGTATTATGAAACATGCTAACACCTCTGAACACAATTGATCAATGAACACAATTTGAGCAGTTTCTCCGACGAGGACCAATATTTCTCAGTGATTTTTTTTTAAATTTGAGGTGTCATTTATTTCAAACCCTAGTGTCTAAATTCATGATTTTTAAATGATCATTCTTTCTTGGGTGGCTGCTTTTTCATCCTACAGGTTAAAGCTCATATTTTTTTACACAGCATTAAGTTCACATTTTTTCCAACTTTTTTGCCAGTTGAGAAGCGATACTAGCTGATTACGAAATAAACCACAACAGGGTGTGATGCCATCGGAAAACAATCAACAACAAATATACACAAAAACAGAAGAAATACTTTTTCACAGCATTCTAAGTAATGTCTTCAACGTATAGCAGGGGGAAGAACAACAGAATTGGCCTTGCTGTTCCAATACTTTTAGAGGGGACCATATGTTTAATGTCAGAGCTGCTATTAACAACTTTTAACCAATTACTATTGAGAATTGCTTACTGCTTTGATACATCAACAATGAAGGCAGGTCTCTTGTTCAGATGCTACGGATGAGGAGGAGGAGGTGTTTTAAATTTGCATATCATGCATATTTATAGATCCTGACAATTTTTTTTGAATCGCTAATAAAGGTGTAGAGATGTTGTTTAGTAAAATATCATGTTTTAGTAATACTAGTCGCAGCCTAGATTTTTTGTAACGGTATAAAATATCTCTTCAGGGCCGCATAAGAATGATAAATAATACATAAAGGAATTCAGTATAAATGAATATTGTGTACTCCGAGCGTACATAATAAAAATGAGTTATACTAGTTTTTGCTAAATGAGTACTTTACCATACATTAACCCATAGTCAATTCTACAGAGTGGAGTGTTTTCATGTTCAGAGTAGTATCCCGGTTTCTTCTTTCTCTCTGTAAGGGAACGGAGGTTGGTCTCCGCTGGACTCTGATAGGTATCGATGGCTGCAGGTGGACCTCCGGGGCAGGAAACAGATCACAGCCATCGCAACGCAGGGTCGATACAGCAGCACCGACTGGACTAAACAGTACCGGCTGCTCTACAGCGACACAGCAACTAACTGGAAGCCTTATAGGCAGGACGGCAACATATGGGTTAATATCATTATGCAGTATCCCAACATGTATTGCGAAGGGATTATATGCTGATATGCATGCTATCTGAGAAGTACTAAGAATAAGACGAATACAAATACTTTTCACTGGTGGTTACTTCAGTGGTATGGCTGTAGTATAGACCACCATTGTTAACTGTATAATATCACCGTTATTACCACAGACAAAATCTATTATCGTAATATACAGTACACACTCCAGCCATTCCTCGTTAGCATATTTTCTTTACTTTCCTACCTTTTTCCCCGTCTTCCTTTATTGCTAATTACAGTAAATTATCGATTCTCTCCGGGGTCCAGGAGTGTAGTTGGGCTTTATTGCACTCATCACTCACCCTGAATATTATGAGATAATAAATAAATTTTTTTTTTTAAAGTTGCTCACAGCTAATGAACCGAAGTAAATTAGAATGGAGGATTGTCGTCCCGCAAGCTGGGTGCATTGAGGCGTCGTATGATTGATGTGTTTAGACAGGAAAGCAATAACAGGAGGTTGTGTTTGGGTCTGATGGGTCTCTTCGTTCATCTCGCAGACATTTTCAGGTAACTGGAACTCGGAGCGAGTGGTGCGTCATGAGCTGCAGTACGCCATCGTGGCCAGATATCTGCGCTTTATTCCCTTGGAATGGAGCACAGAAGGGCGAGTCGGGCTGAGGGTGGAGGTCTACGGCTGCGCGTACTGTGAGTACCACGTGCGCTTTGGCGTTTTATTTACAAACGTTTGGGTCCATTTTAAAGATTTGTTTTTGTTTTAATTGACTGCTTGAAATTCATTGCTTGAGTTTTTAGCTAGTATTTAGCTAGGGTTAGGGTCACTCCAGTACTTATTGAGTTACTACAGAGAAACTAATTGAAAAGTCAGATTAATGAAACTTTAATGTGTTCAAATATTTTATATGATAAATAAACGCTGGATAGTCAGATAGCCATGGGTTTATGGCCCTCCTCACACAGGACAACTGAAATGTAACACATATACCAGGGTTTAGGTGTTACGTCTCATTTAACAATCAGTTCAGTTAAAATGTTTTTTTTTTTCTCTCCACAATTCGGCCATTTACAAATTCCTACCTCCATCACATGACAGCTACCAACCTAGCTAAATGAGGGCCTGTAACGTGCGTCCTCTGAGACACGTAAAGCCAACCAGTGCGGATCTTTCCAAACTGCTGCGTCACAGGGTTTGCATAACACATTTGAAGGAAAGTGCTATCCTCCCTCTTCCACATTCATGAGCTCACAGACACCCATGATTGGCTAGTGTTGATGTGATAGACAAGGGAGAGACAGTAATGCCATCTCTCCCATCCAGAGTGTACTGCCAGTCTTGTTCTCTATGCCACAGACGGCTATAGTAATGTCCATAAACCCATTCACGTGCTAAGATTTATGTTCTTCATTATTGTAAACTGACTGGCAACCTGTCCAGGGTGTACCCTGCCTTGTGCCCAATGCCCCCTGGGATAGGCTCTAGGTTCCCCGCAACCCTGAAGAAGGAATAAGCGGTAGAAGATGGATGGATGGTTTATTGTAAACTGACTTTTCTAGACATTTCTATTCGTTTAGATCAATCTGATATATGCATATACTAAAATTTGGAGCACTAAACAAATACAGATATGTACAGATACGCATAGTACTATTGCACTATGCAGCAAGCAAAGACTTGTATTGAAAGTTGGTGTATTGGATTGTTTTCAGTAACGTCTTGTTGAAAAAGTACTGAACTTTTCATACTTCATGCCGTGCCAGTTGCCTAGTTGGGATGATAATCAACACAACCCTGAAATGTACAACAAGGATCATAGGATCCAATTAATGTATCTTAAATGAGTTTTAAATGAGGCTCATTATTTTTACTCGGAAACTGTACAAATGATCTCATTCTGGTGACAGAGGTTTGTCTGGGTTTATGATTACTGATGATGAAACATATCGAAAGAATGGTGTGTACAGGATATTGAGAAAAACGGCTCGATAAACGGAAAAACGATTTCAAGCGAATAATGTATATCGGATGAGTATTTGGGGGATTTTTAGAACAGAGGAGATAAAAACAACTTTTGGTTACGGACTCAGCTTGATTAGAGCTAGGATTTTTCTTTTAAGAATTTTTTTTGGTTTGTTTGGCTTCAAGACACTGTACAATGCCTGAGGTCTCATTTAAAGTAGGATATGGAGGAGATGTTTGGCTTACAGGATTTCATAGATGTCCTTTCAGCAAGCGTTTTGCTAATGTAGCGCAAAATGCTAATGTAGGAAGAAATCAGTTGTAAGTCTTGGACTTCTGAGTGGCACAACATCACCAGGAGGTAGCGAGTCTGAGTCCGAATCCCGAGGATGATATTGTCAAGAGAGTAAAAATGGCCGTACTGTCCGGGTGGGAGGGACGGTATTGCACTGCCAATCACACTATCACGCTAGCCAATCATGAGCACCTGTTAGCTCATGTATGTGGAAGAGGGTAGATCACGCTTTAGTCCGAGACTACTACAGTGCCCTGTAATACAAAAGATTTAGGTAGCTGGCTTCACGTGTCTCGGAGGAAACGCGATTGCCATCACTCTCCTTGCCTCGTAGTCGCATAACAAGAAAAAGTTATTCCCTAATGGGTGGGAGCTGACAATTGATTGGGGAAAGTCCCCAAAAATGTCAACAAAGTCCAAATCTAACATTGAAGTATACTTTTTTTAACCTCTCTTCCTGGTCAATGTGGTTTAAGGGGCCGACGTGATCAGTTTCGACGGACAGGCAGTGATCTCCTACCGTTTCCGACAGAAGAAGATGAAGATCCTGAAGGACGTTATCTCGTTGAGGTTTAAGACCAGTAAAAGAGACGGGCTTCTGCTCCACGGAGAGGGACAGCAGGGCGATTACCTCACGCTGGAGCTACGCAGGGCCAAGCTGCTGCTACAGATCAATCTGGGTAACAGATACTTCACCCTGAAACCTTGCCAAGCTAACTGTGAATCAAAGTGAACTGGCCGTCTCTGTAGTGTTATGTTAATACAAGCAGGGCTGGAAATTAACACCCGCCCACCAGCCAAATGTGGGTAGAATTTGCCACTTGAGGGCAAATTTATGCAGGCAAGCTTTTCATTGCAGCATATTAATGATATAATAATACTTATTAATAAGGCTTTTACAGTAATATGTTAATAAATATAACAGTTACTTTATAATCATGTAGTACATCACATGGTATTGTAATGAATAGAGACTCGTGTGTTACAAAGTTAGGAACGGTTATAGATTATAAAGGAATTATTTATAGCACATTATTAGCGCTTTATGAGGCATTATTAGAGTTTTTAAAACGCTTACACAAAATCATAAGCACAGTTTGGATGATTTATGAATGTGGGCTTCAATGTGTGTGTGTGTGTGGGGGGGGGGGGTTGTTATTGTTGTAGTTTTCACTTTAAAAGGACTTTTTTATTTTCAACATAATAACATCATAACTCCATAATTAGGAAATTGTTCCCTGAGCTATTAAGACGAGTTAGTGGAGAATTACTACAGCATATATAGTGAATATTCTAACTGGACTATGTGAATATGCTAACTGTAAAACAACTAGCAATTGAAAATGCTACGTGTAAAACAGCTAGCTACTGAAAATGCTACGTGTGAAACAGCTAGCTAGTGAAAATGTTACGTGTAAAACAACTAGCTAGTGAATATACTGACCGGAAAACATTTAGCTAGTGAATGTGCTAAGCTGTCCAAGGAAGAGCTCAATTAAAAAACAACTAGGTAGTGAATATATGCTAAGTGTAAAACAACTAGTTAGTGAATATATGCTAAGTGTAAAACAACTAGGTAGTGAATGTGTTACTCATATAACAACTTGCTGCTCTAACTGGTAAACAACTAGCCGCAATGGCTGTGTGACCTATAAAGTTAACCTTTAAATGTTGTTAGTGCTAATGGAAGCGTTCCATAACCAAAAATCATCTCTCACTAAACTAGACAGCTTTATATCTAAATTTGAGATGCTTAGCATTTTCCTCTGATGCCTGTCCACACCAGGTAGCAATCAGTATGGCTCCATCCAGGGTCACACCTCGGTGTCCAGCGGCAGCATGCTGGACGATGACCACTGGCATGCCGTGCGGATCGAGAGATACCGCCGCGGCGTGAACTTCACCCTGGATGAGCACACGCAGAGTTTCCGAACCAACGGCGAGTTTGACCATCTCGACCTAGACTACGAGGTCAGGACTCGCGCTCACGCCCTGCATATTTGGGATTCCTTAAATTATTATCCTAGCAGTGGTACATCTTGTAATCCTGAGGTGATATTTCATCATTATATGTACTTCTGAGAAGACGTCTGGGATTATTATTCATTTATGAGAGGCGAAGGCGCAGTATTTGGACAGATTTTTAAATTAGCCTGCAGCTATCGCTCAGCAGCCCCTCTGCTTGTCCCATGAGTCACGTCAAGCAGCAGCTAGGGCATGAATATTTGAATATAAGCCTGATAATACAGAAATATAATAATACAGCTTCTTCTCTCTCACTCGTTCTAACCCCGTCTTACTCTCTTCGGCTTGATCAAAGCATCCTCTTTAATTATTACCCTGATGCAAAAGGAAGTTCTTTATTGCAGCAACTATAAAATTCTTCACTACGGCCTATTAGAGGTGCCTGTCAGGCTAAAACACTTCACCGTCAGGAGCGATGCTGGTTTTATAGATTTGATGCGGCTCTTACAGCCTGCATACACTCTCCAGACATTTATCCATCTTCCTCATCACAACCCACGGTATTATGTAGCTTTTTGAAAGAACGTTATGTATTTGGAAATTTATGGAATATCTGACATGCAAGAAATAAAAAAATCAGCACCTCATCTACTATAAGAAAACATTTCACCATAATTAGATATGTACCTCGTTATTATTAGAAAATATATCATTGTTACAAGGAAAGTATCTTATTATTAAGCATCTTATTATTGTGAGACATGTATCTCGTTACAATTAGAAACATCATGTTACAAGAAAACCTATTTTTATGAGATATTTATCTCATAACTATTATAAAATATCTCATTGTTAATAGAAAACATCTTGCTACTATAAGAAAAGCATATTACAAGAAAACATCTCATTATTATGAGATCGGTATCTGAGTACTATTAGAAAACATCTCGTTATAAGAAAAAGTATCTTGTTATTATGAGATCGGTATGTCAATACTATTAGAAAACATCTCGTTTTGAGAAAAAAAATGTCTTGTTTTAATGAGAGAAGCAGTTCATTTTTACGAGAAAGGCATCTCTATTATTACAAGAAAAGTGTCTTGTTATTACAAGAAAACATCTCGTTATTGTGAGACATGTATCTCATTACTGATAGAAAACATCTTGTTATTACAAGACAGCATCTCGTTATTGTGAAAATGTCTTGTTGTTACAAGAAAAGCATCTATTTATTACAAGAAAACATCTCGTTATTATGAGCTATGTATCTCATTGCTATTAGAAAACATCTCGATATAAGAAAAAGTATCTTTATGGGAAAAATATCTCATTGTTGTATCTCAAATATCTCATAAGAAAATATGTTGTTATTATACGAAAACCTCTTGTTATTGAGATATGTGTAATTAATTTTAGAAAACATCTTGTTACAAAAATCATCTCATTTTTAGGAGAAAAGCATCTTATTATTGTTAGAAAACGTCTGGGTTACGCATGTAAATCTGTTCCATGAGAAAGGAAACAAGACGTCGCGTGAGCTTGCCCACAGCGTGAAGCTCACGCAACCTTGAGTTCCCTTTGAAAGGGAACTTCTCATTACTACAAGAAAAGCATCTTGTTCTTATGTGAAAACATCATGTTTTACTAAACATATTAGAAAACATCTTGTTACTATGAGATAAACATCTTGTCATCTGGAGATCATTATGTTGTTGTTAGAAAACATCTCATTATTAGAACCGCAGCTCATTATTACGAGAAAAGCCTTCCGTCACTCAAGAAAACATCTTGTCATTATGAGATAAATACAGTGGGGGGAAATGAGTATTCAGCGTGTCAACATTTTTTTCAGCGAATATATTTCCAATGAAGCTATTCACATGAAATTTTCACCAGATATCAGAATTAACTCAAGAAATAATTAAATATAAAGAATTCACAACTTTGCCAAGTCAATCACATGACTTGAATCCAATTGAACAAGATTTAAAGACAGTAGGTTTAGAAGAACATCAGACCTGTATACTGTGGCTGATTAATTTCTTCATACAGGAAGCGTCGTGAAGCTGTCATTACAAACAAAGGCTTCTCCACTAAGTATTAAATAAATTTCAGTTAGCGTGTTCAATACTTTTTTTCCCGTGTCATTCCTCTTTATTACACATAACTTCAATTATGGACTTTAATGTTGTGAATTCTTTCTATTTCCAGATTTCCTGAGATAATACTGATGTCTGGTGAAAATTTCATGTGAATAGCCTCATAGGAAATAAATTTACTGAAAACAACGTTGACGCGTTCAATACTTATTTCCCTACACGTTTCCCAGAACATAGGTTCTGTTGAGTGCCACAGTAAACAGAATTACTGAAATTGTACTCGTTTTTAACCGTGAAGTTTCTCGTCATATTCAAGTCGATCAGCTAGGAGTAAAGTAATGCTTCAAAAGGTCTGTTTTCTCATCATTTTCCGTTCACAGATCAGTTTCGGAGGAATGCCTGCATCAGCCAAGCCCAGTACAGGAGCGCCGCAGAACTTCGTCGGCTGCATGGAGGACATCAATTACAACGGGGACAACATTACCAGCCTTGCACGCAGGAAAAGAGTCGACACGTCCAGTTTTGTAAGGGTTTATTTTGAATGACTTTTTTTTTTTTTAGCAGCTGAATCAGTGGTGGTTCTGGCACATCTCACTAGGCGAGGCTCACGCTGGGTCCAGATGCTCAGTTAGCAGGAACATTAGTCCACATGTTTGCTTCACTAAGCACCGTAAAAGATGTGTTTGATTGAAGTGTTTGAACATGTGATCCTTTAGTTAGCTATTTAGAAACACACAACAGTTCAAGAAACCATTGGAAAGCCTTAGCTTGTCTCGTCATAGCAAAAATTTCCGCATTCCTGAAGTACTGAAGAATCTTTAATAATGGTGCTTTAATTACACAGATTGTCATTGCTTTTAAGCTTACTCGCCTATAAAGGTTTGAGCTACACATGTTAAATTTTCCAATTGTTGTTTATTGCTGCACTAATCCTGTAGGACTTGTACTGTCTCTGTAATGCGTTTAAACTACTTCCATTTGTCGTCTGTGCCATGTACAACCATTTGCAGTGCATTAAGCTTGGAGACTTTTGTTTTTAAGCCCCAAAAAATGTAAGTGTGACTTTACTTTCCACTGTCCTTAACCATCCTCTACAGTGTATTAAGTGTGTTTGGTGTTTGGTTCCCCAGTAGAGCCCAAGTAGACAGCTGTTTTGTATTTTTGTAGTGAACAACTCATTAGTGCAAGCAGTGAGCTAATGAGTTGGACTGTAGGGTAACTACAGTGCATGTAAATTCCTCTTCCTGAATTCTTACAGTTATGTAACCAGACTATTTTCCAGATTCTCCGCACAATCGTCTCCTCTGGAGTATTAGACACACCCTATACATTTTTTTTCCCTTATATACATTATGTTGCATTGGTGTGTATGTTGTGTGTGTACAAGACACGTTTTTATGTTACATAATGTGAATAATTCCAACTAGATCTTTGGTGTAGTTTAATGTTTAGTTTAGTGTAATGTTTTCCCCTGTAGTGTTGCTGTACAAGTACTGGGGTTTGTAATGTTTAATGCTGAAACTTGTCATTTACTTCATAATAGGGGTGCAACTAACGATTATTTCCATAATCGATTAGTTGGCCGATTATTTATTTATTTATTTCGATTAATCGGATGGGGCGGGGCAAACTTTCAGTACCATTTTCCGTTTATTTAAAATTAAATCCACAAGCTTGTGTGTTACAAATATAGTCTTAACATTAAAACTTATTCCTAAATTAATAATAAAAACTCACTGTCTTTAGGAATATTATTTTACTTTTGATCATAATCTTTTAATTAGACATTACGGATCTTACTCGTGCTCCCTCTCTGTATCAGCGCGTCTACACGGTGCGTGAGGAGCAACGCGGCCTCTTACTAACACATCACTTCCGTTATAATAAAGTTACACCGATACAGCATATAATGTCAATAAACTTAAATTTAAATAACCCTTTTAAGCAACTCGCGGTAGCATCACTGTCAAGCTCGTGCTACACAAACTCCGCTTTATAAAGTTTATAAATCTCCGCGGTGTTTAATATAAAATGCTTCACTGCCTTAGAGGACTTGGAGGTCACACATTTTCTTCCTCAGTGACTTGATGATTTCTCCTTCATCTGATGGTCACTGAGAGAAAAGAACGTCATGTACGGTGACTCTGGGTATTGGGCTAAAGCATTACTTGCTATGACATCATGTAGGAAGCTGCTTATACTTCCGGTTATTTAAAAATCCGCTTGTGTTCCATTTTAGATGATATTACCTTTCTAAAATCCACACACTAGACGGTAGAGTACATAGTGCATAGTGTAAGTGTATAGAAGTAACTTCATGAGTAAATCTCCCCCGTGCCACGTGCAGACCAACTAATCCATAATGAGTTTCGTTGACAACGATTTTCACAATCAGTTATTATCAATTTTATGGATTAGTTGATGCAGCTCTACTTCATAAGAAGCTTTTGTTTGTTTGATCACTACAGTTACAGTAATGCTAATTTTATTCAAGTTTCTAGCTTTGTAATGGAAATGAACACTTCAGAAAATAATCATTGATGTACTGTTATCACCTCAGAGTTTCCAATAACAGCACAATGTTTTATTCCTCTTATACCACAGCAATATGCCAATAATCACTTTTTGTAATTAAGTAAAGAACGGCGTTATCATTTTTATCCATTTGTAGTTGTGTAACATCCACGTAAGTAGTTCCTGTTCTCACTAAGGGTATAGCTGATATAAACAGTTATTCCCTCACCAGCCTCATTTTTCTCACTCTTTAGATAGATAGATAGATAGATAGATAGATAGATAGATAGATAGATAGATAGATAGATAGATAGATAGATAGATAGATAGATAGATAGATAGACGGACGGACGGACGGACGGATGGATGGGTGGATTTATGGATGGGTGGGTGTGAGGTTGACATGCTGGATGGATAGATGAGAGTGTATATGGATGGATAGATGGATGAATACCTGGATAGATGGATGGGTGGGTACATGGTTGACATGCTGGATGGATGGGTTGATAGATGTTTGGATAGATAAATGGATTAATGGCTGGCTGGATGGATGGATGAGAGTATAGATGGCTGGCTGGATGGATCAATGCCTGGATAGATGGATGGGAGGATTTATGGATGGGTGGGTGGGTAGTTGACATTTTGGCTGGCTTGCTGGCTGGCTGGATGGATGGATGAATGCTTGGCTGGCTGAATTGGATGGCTGGATAGCAGGCTGAATGGATGGATAGATGGATGGATGGATGGATGGACGGATGGATGGAGGGATGGCTGGCTGGATGGATGGATGGATGGAGGGATTGCTGTCTGGATGGATGGATGGATGGATGGACAGATGGATGGACCTTGTTGATCACCAATAGAGAAATTGCCTTTAAATTAATAAGACAATAAAATACAACTTACAGAGTTTTTCTGCAGCGGAAACATAATTGACTGGTACAACACACAGACACTGGAAACTCCTTCCATAAATGTTAAATAATCCACTCCTTACAAACTTCACCATATTGGTGATTTTCCTTTTTTTTCTTAAATAACAACACATTTTGTAAACCATTTATTATTGTTATCCAACATACAAGTCCCAGTGTTAACTGTTACTATAGAAACAATAACTTAGAAATTAGAAAGAGTGGATTAATATAAACCTGTAATTTGGCTTGTACCCAGAACGACTGTCGGAACGTTCAGATGTGAGAATTCAACATCGCTGTGGTAAAAGAGACTTTACATGTTATGTTGGCGTAACCGACTAGAGGACAAACACAATTCTGTCTTATAGTCCACGTCAATTGTCCGCACAATAACATCATACAGCCCTATTTTAATTTCTCTGCATGCTGTTTCCCAGCGTAACCTGACGTACACGTGCGGAGCCTCGCCGACGTTCCCAGCCTTCTTTAACTCCAGCAGCACTCTGCAGCTGCCGGGCCGCAGCGACGCAGACACCGTGTCGGTGAGCTTGTGGTTCCGCACCTGGAGCCCCAGCGGCCTCCTGATGTTCACTCCTCTAATGCCCGGCGGAGTCGAGGTCAGCCTGGTGGAGGGCAAAGTAGTGGTACATATCTATATCTCACAGGGAAAGAACACACGGGTGGACATCTCCTCAGGTAACAGTGCAGAGCTACAGATGTTCCTTTTTTTTTTTTTTGGAGTAACACACAGCTGAATTTCAGGTTGCTACTTAAAATATGAATCAAACTGTCATAAAAGCTTCTCCTGAATCCCCACAGGTTTTTAAAAACGCTGATAAGACTGATTGTGGTTGTGTTCTACCTGCAGTCGCTTACTTATGCACTCCTAAATGACTGCATAATCAATTTATGTATGTATGATGAATTTCCTCACATCAGCCAAGACGTGTTTAGTGTTCAACCTTAGCTTCTTCTAAAACCAGTTTCTATCTCCAACAGAATAATTTTCTTCCTCAGCACATACCCGAATCTAATTTTTTTACCAGAGGCCCAAAAAATGCCATTTGCGCCTGAAATGGGGTTCAACACTGAAATTATTCATGATATCACACTTCACAGTAGGGGTTAATAGCTCATATGAAAGTAGGCACTCAGGGCTTTAAGAACTTGCAGTTTTTCATAAGTATTTCATTTTTTCTACCTAGCCTACTAGGTTGACATTTTATAATTTTTGCAGCTGTATACATAGACAATACACGCATACGATACTCTACACACAGAAACCCAACGGTGCTCTAATGTTATATCCAGTCTTATAACACGCTTGCGGCTTTAAAATAATTCATTTGTTTATACTGATTGAAAATGGCCGATAAGTCGAATGCTAGCATACTGCTAGAAAAGGTTTAAATAATTGTATATGAATTACACAATGTGATCGTCCCAAATGAATACTTAAAAAAAAAACAAAAAAAACATACAAACAACATATATGCTGATATGTTATGAAAACTGGTGATGATTACCTTCTCAAAGCAGTCATTAGTATGGTCAGTACTAATTGGTACCAATTCACATGCATGGTAGGCTGATTGGCGTGTCTAAAGTGTCCGTAGTGTATGAATGGGTATGTGATTGTGCCCTGCGATGGACTGGCACCCTGTCCAGGGTGTACCCCGCCTTGAGCCCCATGCTCCCTGGGATAGGCTCCAGGTTCCCCGCGGCCCTGTAGAAGGAGTAAGCGGTGTAAGATCGGTGGATGGATGGATGGTACTAATTGGTACTAATGGTAGATTTAACCAAATACTGTATTTGTATATTAACTGATCTAAAGCCAATACAGGTGCAGACTAATTTAAAAGTAGATAAAGGGTATGTTAAATTGCCCCTAGGTGTAAATAAGTGTACATGTTTCTGCCTCGGCCGTAGTTTTTCCAAGATTGGTTCCACATCCACCTCAACCCTGACCATGATAAAGCAATTATTAAATGGGGGAAAGAATAAACTGTAGCTGTAATCATCTCTTACTTAATACTAAAGTATCAAATTTCAGACATCAACCATATCTTGTCTAACTGTTCCTTCAATCTATAATAGCTACAGAGCTGTTATGATATGATGGAAAATGATTATTGGTGGTATTTAATCTGAATCACTTCTTCCTCGCCAGGTTCCGGCCTCAATGATGGCCAGTGGCACAGTGTTCAATTCCTGGCGCTAGAGAGCGCCGCGATACTCACCATCAACGGCGATGAGACGTCGTCCGTCAGAGCCACGCTCCCCATTCAGATCCGCACAGTTGGAGATTACTACTTTGGAGGTCTTTTTTCTTTTTACATCACCATCTGCTTTTACATATTTCTTTAAAAACTGGTCCACTACTGAGCACTGATTTGGATTATATTGAATTGGATTCGAATTACATTACACTGCATTCATTTTGTGCCCAGTTTTTTCCAAATTTGCTTCCTTGATAGATTCAAACTTGCAATCTCTTTTTTTTGTATAAGAAGTTTCGGATGAATATTTGTTTTGGTTATTCATTACTTTGTCTCTGTAAAAAGACCTTGAGTTGTTATTATTATTATTATTATTATTATTATTATTAGTTCCATCTATATTTGACTCAGATTGTCAAGTCAATTGCATGATTTCTGTAGTGGAGATATATATTGGGCATAAATCCGAGTTCTCGTCTCCGTACACAGGTTATTTTCCACGGACGGACCTCTCGCCATCTCAGCGCTCCTTCCACGGCTGCATGCAGTTCATCCACGTGGACGAGCAGCTGGTGGACCTGCACGCTGTAGAGCAGGGCACGATTGGAAGTTTCGAGAATGTGAGCCTGGACATGTGTGCCATCATCGACAGGTACAATAACCCCTTACTGTATTCTCTTTTTGCATTCCCAAACCCTGTATGTAGTATGTAGCTAGAGATAGTATTCACAGACAGTTGAGTCCCTGTTCGGTGATACAGGAAGTAAATGGATAGAAGTAGTGCTGCTTACGAATACAGCATGCAGGGACGTGCCTTTGTGGGAAAATAATCAACAATGGTATGATGTGATGCTCTGTGCCAAATTGGAGTTGTTACTTTCCTTAATCAAAACGTGTTTTATACGGTTTATACTACAGCGATTTGTGAAGAATGGCGTGAATATTTTATTTACCTAAAAATGACCTTGCAGGGTTTTATTTATCCATTTATAGCTACATTTAACAGACATGTTGTGGAATGTCCGTGATGCAAATTAGTTCCTGTTATCAGTTATTATAGAAATATTATAGAAAATATAGCGATACAGGAATATAGAAAAGCAATCAACACATTGTGACCAATCAGAATTGAGAATTCAACAGCCCCGTGGTATTAAACGTACAGATTTATACTCTGTTTTTGCTGTTAAGATTAAGACGGAATGAATCATATCTGGTAGCATGGGTTCCCAAACTTTTTGGCCAAACGACCCCAAACGGAATTTTCTGCTACGAGGCTTGACAACTTTACAGTTTTTTTTGTTTTTTGTTTTTTTATTTCACATCATTTGCCACCATGCTTGTAAATATATAATCGTACTATATCTGTACTGTATGCATCAGCATATTTTCACGTCTGTTTAATTGACTCCAGTTCCACATTTTTACAGCTGAACTCCTATACTAGCGCAGCACACAATATCCGTAATTAGAGAGGTCTTATTGCGCTGTAAAATAGATGAATAAAACAAACGAGGACACCGCACGTGGGGTCACGACCCCTAGTTTTGAAACCACTGTCTTATAATCTTATTAATTATTGGAGATTGTACAATAGTTGCGTAATGTATCCTCGATACTATAGCGAGTGAACATTAAAACACGACGTTTTTGGGGTTTTTTTTCCCAAAACGAAAACAAACTGTCCGAGCAAATGAGTGGATCGGACCGAACAGTTCTAACTGTAGTGCTAGTTTTAAAGCCGCACATACAGTCGTTTTCCTCTCACAGTACATTCCTTGCATGTTTCCTCAGAACAAGATGGACAGGAAGCATTACACGACCCCTTTTTTTCTTTTTTACCCATTATCTTTTATCAATTATTTACATAACTAGTGGAAGTTCTTGTCTTCTGACTCTGTACTTAAGAGCTTTCGTATCAAGTGAAGCCGAACCGCCTGTCCTTCTCATCTCACCGATTCGGCTCAGCGGGAGCTCGTCTTCAAAGCCGTCTCCTCCTTTGCTTAACCCGTCCCTGTTTGTTCTGCCCGAGCGCCTCGGGGTGCTCGGGATGAGGCAAGAGCACCCTGTTGATCTCAAACTGCCTTTACAGTGCAGGATTCCTGAGTTTCAATTCCCAGAGTGCATCTCAGCATGGAACTGGGCCTGGCATATGGGGCAGAATATGGGCCATACTGATCCGGTGTATAGACCTGCATACTCATTCATCATCACGACAGCTACGGAGCTACAGGGCTGTTTGAAGACGGCAGCGTTTAAGTGCACGCGACAGCTTGTCAGAAATTATACACTGAGAAAAAATTGGATTCATTGATGTAGAACAGTTATTACTTGTGTTTTATTAGTTCGATGTGGGAAATGAAGCTCACCTGCTCTGAATATCTAGCTCGGGTGATCTAGCATATAAGAATGGAACGATATAAACGTTGTATATATTTGTAAGTGTCATTTTATTTTATTTTTTGTAAGTGACAATAATTGGACAGATTGACATCTTTAATTGTGGAGTAATATTTAGTCATCTCAGTCAGTGTGTCACGTTACAAAGTTGAATTCGGAAGCAAGGGCAACGTCCTCGGCCGAGCAGGAAGGCAGAGCGACGTCCTCGGCCGAGCAGGAAGGCAGAGCGCCTTCCTCAGTGGAGCGGTAAAGACGAGCGATGCCCTCAGCGGTGCAGAAAAGCAGGGCGAGTTCCTCAGCGGAGCAGGCAAGAACAGCAGCATTGTGCATGGGGTTGGCGAACAGAAGGGAGCACTTGGGTATGTTGGGAGACGGAGCAACGTCTTCGGCCAACCACAGCGACTGAGCGACGTCCTCAGCTAATCTGAAAGACTGAGCAGCGTCCTCAGACGAGCAGGGAGGCTGACTTACATTCTCCGCTGACTCCGTTTGCTGGACTAGATCCATAATAAGGGAGGGAGGGTGGGAGATGGTACTAGCCCAGTTAACAGGCTTCCACTTGTACCCGGACTCCTCCATGTCCTCCTGCTGCTTACGTAGTGCAGCTTGGTACTCCTCCTCCTGTTGGCGTGGCTTGGAGTGGCGTGGCGTAGTTCTCCGCGAACATGGGTGAAGCAGAGTGAAGCCCAGGTATTTCATGATGATCCGCTGCTTCCGATGATTCTCAGTTTCAAAATAGACAATACGTAAGACGAGGAAGCGGTACAAACCGTGGCTATACATATATGAGTGCTTAACAGAAACATGATACAGGTGCAGGTGGCCATGTGACAATGATGTAGTATGGTGCAGTGGATGCTGGTCCAGAGTTACCTCCTTGATATATGACACAGTCTCTGTCAATGGTATTGTTTAGCAGATTTGCCAAATTTGCTAGCATGAAAATCTTAGCAGGCAGGGAGAAAAAATACAAAAACAAACAACAACCCAAACGTATATACCATTCGAAGAGATGCCGCAACGTTAACGCATAAAATCAATAAAACGTGCATTATTTTAAAGAGATATTTAATGTTCTTACCATTTTTAAGACTTCGAAAGAAACCAGCACGCTAGCATGTTTTTATTTAACAAAGGAAATCATTGATATCATGAAACTTTCTATCTCGAGTCATTTTTTTTATTAACATTTGTGTAAGGAGTCTCCAGTACTGGCGATTTTGTAACAGTTTTACAAATTTACACCGATCATCCTGTTCAAAAGTTTACACCCCCCTGGCTCTTAATGTATCGTGTTGCCTTCATGAGCATCAGTGAATGTTTGTAATAGTTGTGTACGAATCCTTCAGTCCTCAGTGTGAAAAGATGGATCTCGACATCATATAGCCGCTCTTGGAAAGGAAAGGGCTCAGATATGCAGAAGATGCTGGAAAAGCAAAGAAGGATTTTTCTGAAGAACAGTGGGCAGTTAGTTGAACGACTCGGGACAATCAAGGGACTTCATGAACAGCTCTCACAAAACATAATCACAGTCGCTGATCATTAATATTCAATAAGCAGAATAGACCAAAGGTCAATTATAATGGATAAGTGATAAGTGTTACAGTGATATGTACCGTGATCAGAGCTTTTTAATAAAAGTGCTGAGCAATATGATGATATAACCACTATCATGAACAACTCTCACAAAAAACCCATAAACACAGGTAACGTCACGCCGTATTAAGACTCGAGCGTGCGAAAACTTTTGATCTGGTTCATTTGTGTCAATTCAGTCATTATTGTGTCTTGCCGACTCTATGTAAACATCCATTATGTGAAATAGCTTATTCAGGACAGTAGTAAATAACAAACTAAATGTAAATTTAATGATCCCTCTTATCTTTTTATTATTATTATTATTATTATTATTATTAACATATTGCCGATTCTACAAGGCGTATGTAAACGTATGAGTTCCGCTGTATGCTTGTACGCATGTCTGTAGAACAAGAAGCTGATTGTATTCCCCTGCAGGTGCATCCCGAACCCCTGTGAGCACGGCGGCCGGTGTTCTCAGACTGGAGACGTGTTTAAATGCGCCTGCGATGGAACTGGATACACCGGAGCGACCTGCCACACATGTACGCCTGTCAATTACTTCATGACTAATTACTATATTCTGTCATAATGACAGTGCTTTACATGATGACTATTATCACTGACTCATGAGCACTTCCTGTAATGATCCTGATCTGTTCCGTCGTGTTAGGAGTAACTGATTAATGTGTTTGCTAACACTTTCTGAGGAACATATTGCAAGCGTGCAGTATTCCCGAACTCCAAGGTGTTTTGTCGTCTCTTTCCATTCCTGCTAAATTTAGCTGATTAATGTTGTATAGAAATAAACTGATGTTGCAGTTATCACAGGTAGGTGTGTGTGTGTGTGTGTGTGTGTGTGCGCGCTATTGTGCTTACCTCTGCTTTTGTGCAGCGGTCTACGAGCAGTCATGCGAGGAGTACAAGCACCTGGGCCGACGCTCCGACTCGTACTGGATCGATCCGGATGGGAGCGGACCCCTCGAACCCTTTAAAGTCATCTGCAACATGACGGGTAACTGGACGTTTTCTTTTCTAATGATCTGTCCACTGTTTAACCATCTTCTCTCCCATACACCCGGGTCACATGATAGAATTTTCTACAATACAGTATGTATTGTGTGTGTGTGTGTGTGTGTGTGTGTGTGTGTGTGTTGTGTGTGTGTGTGTGTTCAGGTGATAAAGTGTGGATGACGCTGATGAACGATCTGCCGGCTCAGAGTGCAGTGAACTCAGCATCTGCTCCTGAACAAGGAACTGTACTGAATGTACTGAAACTCAGTTACAACGTGTCTACAGAGCAGGTGTTTTCCTTTCTTCATTCAGAAACACTGCTGATATTAATGTAAGCGAAACGAAACATTTCCGGTTTGTTCTAAAACGGCGTGTTTGGTGTTTTTTTGGTTTTTTTTAGATCAACGCCATCACGAGCACTGCAGAGCACTGCGAGCAGTATGTAGCCTACATGTGCCGGATGTCCCGCCTCCTCAACTCCCCAGGTGTGTGTGTTGTGTGTGTGTGTGTGTGTGTGTGTGTGTGCGCAGATCTTCACCCTCTCTAAGTCTCACGGTCCAGAATGGTGCCCTACTTCCTATTTCCTACAATTGGCAAAGTGCATTATGGGTATTCTTTACTCTCTGGACGCTAACGTATTAAGTTTTGTACTTTTGTGAACAATGAGCGACGAACACGCGATGTTCATCTCTAACCCGGTAGCTGTACGCTTCACCTACTTATAGTCCTTGTGAAGGTGACATCGTGACACAAACATTTATCAAATCGCTGCTGAGAAACAATGAGGGCGCCGGAACTGTACCGTCGACTGCACGCTTCGGTCGTACCGTGTGCGTTATTGCAGTTCGGCGTCTTATATATCTGCAGGTCCTGTAACTCATCAACATCAGCTGTGAACGGGACATGTCATTTTATTCATAAGCACTTACAAATGGATGGATGGATGAATGGGTTGATGGAGGTATGAATGAATTGATGGATGGATGGATGGATGGATGAAAGGGTGGATGGATGGATGGATGGATGAAAGGGTGGATGGATGGATGGATGGATGAATGGATTGATGGATGGATGGATGGATTGATGGATGGATGAATGGATAGATAGATGGTTGAATGGATTGATGGATGGATGGTTGAATGGATGGATGAATGGATGGATGGATGGTTGAATGGATTGATGGATGGATGGTTGAATGGATGGATGAATGGATGATGGATGGTTGAATGGATTGATGGATGGATGTTTGAATGGATTGATGGATGGATGGTTAAAAGGGTGGATGGATGAATGGATGGGTGAATGGATGGATGGATGGAGGAATGGATTGATGGATGGATGAATGGATGGGTGAATGGATGGATGGATGGGTGAATGGATGAATGAGTGCATGGATGGATGGATGGATGGATGGATGAATGGATGGACAGAATACTTAGCAACCATTACTGTATATATGATAATGTATACATTATGAAGTTACAGCTTTAACTCTCATCCTGACACTGGAGACTCCTTCTATAAAGGTTAAATAAACATTTCCTTACCGAAAATCACCTCACCGTATCAATCATTATTTATATATGATGATGTTTCTCTTTGTAACACGATAATGGCCTTAAAGTTGTTACTATAGAAACGATAAAATGTTAGAGCATTCATATAAACCTGCGACTTGAATTATAGCTGATACGACTAGCAGAGCTGCTGTTAGAAAATCTTCTAATCTGACCAATTGCAATCGAGGATTCGCCAGTACTATAGCGGCGGTATAATTTGTTCGTTGTTTGTTTTGTTAGACGGCCCGGCGTACACCTGGTGGGTCGGCCGCGGGAACGAGAAACACTTCTACTGGGGCGGCTCAGGGCCGGGTATCCAGAAATGTGCCTGCGGTATTGAGCGCAACTGTACCGACCCAAACTACTACTGCAACTGCGACGCAGACCAGAGACAATGGTGAGTGAGGAGTGAGAACTTCACTCTGTCCAACGTGACTTAATACCTGAGTCTGTTAATAAGCAGAATAGACCGAAAGGTCAATTATAATGGATAAGGATAAGTGTTAACAAACATACACTGCTGGTCAAAAGTTTGTGGACACTCGACTGAAATGCTTCTCATGATGTTAAAAATCTTTTGATCTGGAGGTGTGTGATTAAATGTGTGAAATCAGTGTCGTGGACAAAAATATAATTCATTTCTTCCATTAGACTAACATTTTATTTACAAAAAAAATCTTTTTTTTTTAAACGGATGACTCGGAGCGAAATATTCCGAAAAGCAGCCGATAAGTGTCCGGCGTAGGTGGGAACTAGTTTAATACTGTTTAAAAAACATCTCAGGGGACAAAAATATCAGATCTAAGTCTGAACCCGACTGTTTGCTTAGAGTGTGCTGCCAAATAGAATAAAAACAAAATCTCTGGACACCTACAAGACTAGGCATGCGGAATGACTTAATGACACATCACCCTCTGGTGGTCAGGATGATTCATTTACATGTTATTATTATTTCTTTATCATTTATTTACGGTCTCAGGCGTGAGGACGCAGGTGTCCTGATGTACAAGGACCATCTCCCCGTTACTCAAGTGGTTGTCGGAGACACCGAACGCTCCGGATCCGAGGCCAAGCTTACCGTAGGACCTCTCCGCTGCCAAGGAGACCGTACGTGAAGTGCATTTTGAAAAAAATTTATGAATGAATAAAACTAATTCTGAATGCATGAGACTTTCGACACGCTTTGGGTAATCCACGTCTGTTCGTCGCTTAGGAAACTTCTGGAACGCCGCGTCTTTCCTCACTCCAGCCGCGTACCTGCATTTCCCCACGTTTCAAGGCGAGTCCAGCGCCGACATCAGCTTCTACTTCAAGACCTCGTCTACGCACGGCATCTTTCTGGAAAACCTCGGCAACACCGACTTCATTCGCATCGAGCTGAAATGTGAGGATGTGTATTTATTTATTTCTTTTTATAAAGACTTACAATTTGCATGCATGCAAGAGCAGCTCATTGTACTTTTTTTATCATTGTGTAGTTATTACGTTTAATGTTTTGGAACATCTGGAAAAAGAATGTAGTTCCTGTTAACGTTCCTGTTATATAAACACGCACTCCCTCACGCAGTTTGTCGTGCTTTACATGATGAAAGCACAGAGGGCGGAAAACGTACTGTTATAAAGCTCTGACACTGGAGACTCCTTCCATAAATGTGAACTAAACCACCTTACAAAATGCTTCCACATATCAACGAGTATCTGTTTTCTTTGTTTAAATATGATTAAGAAGCAATGTTTTATTATAATTATATACGGAGCGTCCTCAATACAAGTCCCTGTGTAAGTAATAAAAGCAATAACGTTTAGATTAACCTTGGGTGATGTGAGATCAAATGTTCTTTCAACGTTATTTTCAAAGAAACGTTTCGGGTTTTTTTTCCCACGTAGCTGTTAACGTGGTCTGCTTCTCCTTTGACGTGGGGAACGGGCCGGTGGAGCTGAGCGTGCGCTCACCGACGGCCCTGAACAACAACCAGTGGCACAGGGTTGAGGCCGAACGCAACGTGAAGGAATCCGTCCTGCGACTGGACAAAGCATACAGAGACGTGCGTCTGGCCCCGCCCCAGGGCCACACCCGTCTGCAGCTCTTCAGTCAGCTCTTCATTGGTAAAAATAATCGATAAATACATTTTTAAAAAACACCAAACTGCTCACACTGTGAATCTGAAAGCGTTCCTCTTCCAACCTCCTCCCATCACTGTTTACATAAACATTTGCATTTTCTCCCAGATAATAGACGATAATAGACTCAAGACCCAAGTGCTAACACACTAGCACTAACCTCATTTCTATGCTAATGTATGGACTAGCGCAGAGCGGCCGCTTCTCCACAATCCAAAGCTATTGATTTCTCGCTCTAGGCGCCTCAGGAGGGCAGAGGGGATTTCTCGGATGCATCCGCTCGCTCAGGATGAACGGCGTGACCCTTGACCTGGAGGAGAGAGCCAAGGTGACTCCCGGAGTGAAGCCCGGCTGTTCGGGTCACTGCCCTAACTACGGCGCGCGCTGCCAAAATGGAGGCAAGTGTGTGGAGAAATATAACGGCTACACGTGCGACTGCAGCCTCACGGCCTTCGACGGACCCTTCTGCTCTGACGGTACGCGATACGGTCCACCTGTAATATACTACTCTATACACGTGTTCCTGTATTTCCTGTTTAATACACTGCTTCTCAACATTAACGACCTGCTGATCCAATAATACTAATGTTAGTAATAACCAATGAAGGTCAGGAGAGACTTCATTAAATATTTTAGAGATTTTTAAACATGTTTTAATCTCCATTACAGACATGCTACATTTGCGCAGGAAACAATTTCATATTTCCGTAATGTGGTTCGGCATAATACGCGGTTTAAAAAGCTACATACGTATTAAAAGAAAAGAATTTGATTAATTACATTTATTTGCTATATAAGGGCTAATCTCTCATATGCTTATGAATATTTAACTGTTTTAAGATTTGTGGGGGTTTTTAATTTTTTTTATATAAGAATAATAAAAAAAAGCAATTTATAAATGTGAAGGATAAATGTTTAATTTTATACTTTTAAATGTTTAATTTAAGTTTGGTTGTTGTTTTTTTTTCCTTTTTCAAAATTCAGTCTATGTATGTTGTGATTTTTTTGCATTTTTTTACAATGATAGATGTAGTTTTTGTTTGTTTTTATTTATTACATTTTACATTTATTCATTCAGCTGACGCTTTTATACAAAGCGACTTACAGATGAGGATTCACTTCATTTGAATCAATTCATTTGATTCACTTCACTTCATATTATGGAATATTTTATTGTAAAGCACAATGAAATTGTACTAGAGATGATATATATGTATATATATATCTATACTGTATATATATACAAAAATACAGAAATTCAGGAGATTTACACAACCGAAATCAATCACCGTGACGTTAGCCGATCGTAGGTGTCTGCGAGCTCATGTATGCAGAAGAGGGCTGATGTTCTCGCTTTTCTCCGCCCTGTGGAGCTAAAGAATCTACGGACATTTCCTCACACTGTCTCGTGTTCACACTGAGCTCTGTTTCTGAACTAAGAAGTGATTTTTGTCCATATTTTCTTTTTGCTCATTTCCTTCTCATGTGCTCTAGATGTGGGCGGGTACTTCGAGAGCGGCACGTTGGTCCGCTACGACTTCATGTCCGGCAGCAACTCGTATCCTGCGGTGAAGGGCACTTTAGGAGCTCTGAGTGTGGAGGGAAACCTGACGCAGGAGGAGCTCAGCTTCAGCTTCAGCACCTCTCACGCCCCTTCCGTCCTGGCCTACATCAGCTCCAGGACTCAGGACTATCTGGCGGTGGTGCTGCGGCATAACGGTGAGCGATAATGAGGAGAAAACCAAAGCAGAGGCGATCAGACTTGGACTTGCACGAGGACATTTCGCCTCGCATCTGTATCGTACGACTTTTTAGGTCCCACGCCTGGTTTCTGCTTCCAGTCAAATCCCACTTTCTGTACTATAACTGTCTTATTAATCTGTCTCCCTATGATATTTCGTCTTAGAGCGGGAATTTGTTCTCTTGTTAATCCAGCACGTGTCGTGATTTTACTCTCAGGTACTCTGCAGATCCGCTACAACCTGGGCGGGCTGAAGGAGCCTTTCGTTATCAGCCTTGATCACCGCAACGTGGCCAACGGTCAGCCGCACAGCGTCAACATCAGCCGGCGCGACAGACTCGTTCATCTGCAGGTGAATCTCAGATTCATTCTAATACAGATGATCGATGAGGTTTTATTCCCAGTGGTCCCGGTCTCCTGATTGTGTTCGTAGTGTTTTAATACTGTATAGTTGTTTTAATCCAAACATCAGTACACCTTTGAAATGAAAGTCAGTTATTTTGTAAAGAGAAGGTTGACGCGGATCTGTTTTCCCACTCGCTCTTTTTTTTATGTGAACAATTAAAAACAAAACAAAAATGAAAAACGAATGGAATAAAATCATGTTTAACTTCCTTTGGACAAAAAGTGGTTTTGTGGTTAGAATGTTTGCCTGGGGATGGGGGTTCAAATCCCTCCTCTGCCCTGTGATCCCAGTCCTTCGGGGGTTTCCTCCCCACGTCCACAGACATGCGTTGTAGGCTGATTGGCGTTTCCAAAGTGAATGTGTGATTGATTGATTGATTGATTGATTAACGTTATTGTCCTCCAATGTGGAAATTCTTCTTTGGCTTCTCAAACACAAATAAAACCCCCACAATTATATCCACATACACTATGCATCAATATAAAAATTCATTTCTCAAAAGGAGACTTACCCTTCATTTAATATTCTAATTTCCACTGGTGTAAAGGAAGGTTTATACACATTTCTAAGATATTTTGGGACCTTATTGTGTACCATGATGGATTGGCACTCCGTCCAGGCTGTCCTCCACCCTGTGTCCCGAGCTCCCTGAGATACGCTCCAGTCTCCCCGCAACTCTGTGTAGGATAAGCAGTATGAGAAATGGATGGATGGATGGATGGATGGATGGATGGATGGATGATGCAGTAAACTGTAACATATATATTATTCAGTAGCCTGTGTGTGTTTATATATTTGTGTGTTTTTCCACGTGTACAGTTAGATCATTACCCCACCATGAGCTACTCCCTCCCTGAAGCGTCTGACACCGAGTTCAACCTGATCAAGACCATTTTCCTCGGAAAAGTCTTCGGTGAGCAGTTCATTTTTCCGAAAACACACAAATAATGAATTGATCCCAAGCGTTCCAACACTCAAAATGGTGGCCAGAGTCATTAAGCTAATTATGCACCATACGGATATGTAATAATAATAATAATAATAATAATAATAATAATAATAATGCACAGTATGTCCGTGATTGAACAGCTTTCAGAAATCCACTTTCCACATTTTCCGTGTGAAGTGAGTCAGCTCCCCTGAGTACCGAGATCATCCTGTCCCGTAAGCGCTCAGGAAAGAGAGAGCTCCTGTTCTCGCTCCACTCTCCACGTCTTAGCCGTGATGCTAGAGCAGAGGCGGACCGAGTCTCGGAGCGCTCAGAGACGCACCACGCAGGCAGGAAAGTCAGCCAGGAAACCCTATGTAGTGTAAAAACTCAAATCGGCCAGGTCAGTGATGAAGCAGCCGTGATAAACAGGAGGGAGCAGGCGTATAAATAGACAGGTAGAGCAAGACAGATAGAAAGACTGAGCTCTGAGGGGCTCATTACTGGAAGGAAAACACGGCTGCGTCTCTGAGAAACCAGAGAATTGCACCCACGTCTCTCTCTCTCTCACTCTCTCTTTCTCTCTCTCACACACACACACACACACACAGGTAACCCTGACACTATTGTGTTGTTTATCGCTATACTACAGCACTGCTGAATTCTCAAATCCTGATTGGTCAGAAGGCCCTGACAATAGTCTGTACTGTAGAATCAACAGGAAGAGAAGTGTTTGTACCAGGATTTCTACCAGGGACTCATTTGTTTCATGAGCGTTCCAAAACATTAAACGTGGCTGTAAAAGGATAAAAAATTTCAGTGCCGTTCGTAAATAAACAACGTAAGACAAACCGCTGTGCTGTAAGAGTAATTAAACACTTCAGGACGTGCTGTTATCGGAAAAAAATTAATAGATTGCTCCTTATAGTATAGATTCGTTTCCAATAACCGCATGCCCTGAAGTGTGTTATTCCTAATATATTATAATTATTACGTATCGATTATATCTTTTAGTGTAAGTTTATTGACACGGGGTGGGGGGTGGGGGGGGAATAAATAAAGAGTTTACAGCTGCTATAGTATAAGCGAGAACAGGAACTAACTTGTTTCACAGACGTTCCATAACATTAAATGTACCTGTAATCGGATAAAAAATACATTACACGTCGTTCTTTAATGAATTGAAATACTTAGGATTGGCAAATTTCTAGGATTTGACAGAAACAAGACACTTCCCCACGCACTGTTATTGGAAAATAATCAACATCTGGGCGGGAACAGTGACTCCACGTGACATCACAGCGCCTCATCGTCGATTATTTTCCTACAGTATAACGCTTAACGCACGCTCCTAAGTGTTTTATTCCTTGAATATTGCTGTATCTAAACTTACAATAAGTCTACAACGTCTTCTTCTTGTTTCTTTTTTTTTTTTCAGAAACGGGTCAGGTAGACAGCGTGCTCATAGAGCGTTATAACACTCCGGGTTTCGTCGGCTGCCTCTCCAGGGTGCAGTTCAACCGCATCTCGCCTCTGAAAGCGGCGTTGAGACCGAGCGCTCCGTCCACCGCTTCCGTTCAGGGCGTGCTGGTGGAGTCCAACTGCGGCGCTTTACCGCTCACCATCCCCGCCATGTCGGTGACCTTCAACCCCTGGCAGCCCGAATCAGGTGAGACAGTGAGAACGATGAGGATGGAGATTGTTTCTACTATCATTTGTAAAAACCCATTTATTTATACCCGGGAGAACATCGTCGCCATCGTGATGATTATTACCGCTCGCAACGTCTCGTTACCGAACCGCTCCCTCGGGTTTCCCTTCAGGCTCGTGTTGCTGTGTGATCATTAGCAAGGCTGCTTTATCGATCCAGGCCTTGTCGACGAGTCATGACCACACGTTCTCCCGAGACTGAAGATGTATAGCCCTTCCTTCTGTACATCCTTTCCTTCTCATCGTTTATAGTCCGTTTATTCCGAGCTCTGGGTTTAAATGTCCAGGACAGTAAAAATAAAACACTGAGCAAAAGTCATGAGAGCTGTAATTTTGTAGCTTGAGGAGTGCTCGACTCCTCCAACGATCCACTGAGTGTATGACGGTGTAATATTTGGAGTTGAGAAGCAAAGTGAGCTTTAAAAAGATCACGGGAAAACTCACGGTCCCCTCCGAAAGTATTGGAACGCCGATTTCCTGGTATTTACAACATCTAAAAACGTCAAACGTCGAACCTTTTGTGCCAGACCACCAGATGTGTGTCCATCAATATGTGTAACCAATCGGGTTAAAGTGTAGCGATTGACTCGGCCAGTCTAAAACCTTGCGCTTTTCCCCTCTTGAAAGCTCCCCAGTCTTCATGTTAGTTTATCCTTATTTTTTTTATACAGTTTTGTTGTTTCGTTTTTAATGCTTACGAAAGCTTCAAGTGCAGTTCATTATTTGTCATGCTATACCCATGATCTGCGTCCTAAACCACACACTTAGGTTAAATGCAGGTAAGTACGCCGTTTCGGACGCAGCCGTGCTCTCTTGTTTGCCGTCAAACGGTCGAGCACTGCCGTGTGTGAACAGTAGATCAGATCAGCCAATCAGATGTGCTTGTTTGATGCGAACATTAAATCTGTACCTGCATGACTTTCTGTACTGCACGGCTGCCACGTGATTGGCTGATCGGATATCTGCACGGACGAGCAGGCGTACTTTAATAAATAATAAAGTGGCTGAAGAGTGTATATTATATGTTATACGTATACAGTACATACTGTATGGATAGATTTTTTTCTTTCTCTGGAAACTTTCTCTGATGTATTGTCCTTGGGGAATCGTAATAAAAGTAGATTTAGGTGACGGTATATAATATGAACATATGCATGTTGTTTTGTTTGTATGAAGAGTCGGAAAAAGCCATTCGTGAGAAAGGAAACGCAAGTGCTTCACGCCATGTGGCAGTAACGGAGCGTAATCTCTCACGGAGTTTGTTTACAGTGAGGTTCTGCGTGACGTTTCAGAAGGTCTTTTTTTTTAAAGAAATGATCTTCCTTGCTGCTTTTGGAAATACAGGCCACAACGCTGCGGTCTCGTTTTCCACCTAGAGATTTCAGAGTTTATTCCTGGAAATGAGGTTGTTTAGAGAGAAACTGTATGTCGTTGTTTACAGTTGATACGGGCTGTACAGTAGTAGTAGGCACTCTAAGGGTGGTGTTTTATTAAAAGAAAGCTATAGTGATGATGCCATCTGTGATCCCTGGGCTATAGAGAGGATTAGTGCAGTACTGGCACATACATCACATCCCGTGTGTGTGTGTGTGTGTAGGGGTGCATTTGGTATTCCTGGGTTTCGGTCATGTAGAGTGTGTGTCCTGCTGAGATGGCAGCTGAAGAGAGCAGACGGTTTATCTCGGCTCTGCTCCTGTGCCAACCTCGACCTCTCCACTCACACTCGATTCACACAAGACACACTGATTGTAATGTCGGCTAACACACACACACACACACACACACACAAATCTGCTTATTAAATGAAATGAAGACGATTGTTTTAGAAATCTTTTATCTTCCTTTGTTTAGCTGGAATCCAGTTCCCTTTCGATGAAGAGGGGGTGAACCGGGATGGAGTGAACCGCAACTCGGCGATAATCGGAGGTGAGGCTTCATGTGCATTCGGTTTGCATCATACCGAACGAAATATGTTTCAGTTATTATAGAAATTCTCACAGTTATAGTATGATTTATACGATTCCTCGTGTTCCGTTACATTAGTGCGGATGAGTGAGATTCTCTCTCTGTGTGTGTGTGTGTGTGTGTGTGTGTGTGTGTGTGTGTCTGTGCGATTTAAATGCTAAAAGCTCCCCCGTGTGGACGACAGAACAGTCAGTCAGTGGAAATAATCATAAAATAAAACACAATGTTCACAATGATGGTTATTATTGTCATATTTAGTAAATAAATAAATGTGTGTTTCATACTAATTATGAAATTTTTAATATGGACAGTTCGATTAATGTTAACAATGTTTAAAAGTATTTATTTCTATATTTATCACTGATGTGGTTATAATTTTTTTTTTTTGGCTGCAATTTACCACAGATAATGTAATACAGCTATCACAATATTTCCTCATTCATCGTTATATTATTATTAATAACGGCAACAACAATAATAATAATAACAATAACAATAATAATAATAACAATAATAATAATAACAATAACAATAATAATAATAATAATATAATTAGATAATTATTAATACTAATAATTGTTGCTGTTGTTTATTAATAATAACAACCATAATAAAAAAATTATTAGATATTTAAAAATATATAATACCTTAGTTTACTGAATATATTGAAATAGTATTATGATTATTAATATTAATGAAAGAAGAAAGAAAGTTCAAGATATTATTATTATTATTCTAAGAATATTATTATTATTATTATTATTATTATTATTATTATTATTATTATTATTATACATTGAGTATAATAAATGATTAGTTACTAGGATTATTACCGAAACTAATAATAGTAATTATTAAGATTTCTCATTTATAATTGAGTTGACTAAATATCAAAATATTCTTACAATTATTAATACTAATAGTTAAATCAAGTTAATTAAATAAGACATAATAAGATTATTATTTTTTGATGAAGTTATTAATTAGTTAATATCAATAACATACTATACTAATATAAAGTAATAATACTCTTTTGTTATTATGATTTACCACAAATAAGATAAATCACAATTAAACATAATTAATAATAATGACATTATTATTATTATCATCCTTCTTCTTATTCTTCCTCTTATTATTATTATTATTATTATTATTATTATTATTCTTATTACTATTAGTATGACTCTACATTCACACCCCTCCCCCACCCCCTGTTGTTCAGGCATCATTGCGGTCGTAATCTTCTCCATCCTCTGCACGCTGGTGTTCCTGGTGCGCCACATGTTCCGTCACAAGGGCTCGTACCACACCAACGAAGCAAAGGGGGCGGAGTCAGCGGACTGTGCTGACGCCGCCATCATCGTGAACGACCCCGCCTTCACAGAGACCATCGACGAGAGCAAGAAGGAATGGTTTATTTAAGCCCCGGGTGCATGAGAAAAAAGGGGGAGTTACATACACAGAGACACATCACGAGACCAACATTAACGCTCAGAGTGTGTATGTGTGTGTGTGTGTGTGTGTGTGTGTGTGTGTGTGTGTGTGTGTGTGTGGCATCATACGGACTCCAGGAGGAAGTGAAGTGTGTTCACTGACGGACAGGGCACTGCCCGGGAATTACGCTGTATATAACGTCTCACTTCATCTCACTGTTCGCTACATTGAGACAAAACATCGTTCTGCTTTTCATGGACTGACAAATGGAAGCAACCGGAAGCCTCCATCAGAACGGTGGACAGCCTTCTTCTGAGAGTCTTCTTCACAAACCCCAAGAGGACAACGGATATTGGTGTCACAGATGAGGACGTGTGATTGTATGTCAGTATGTTTTCAGCGATACAGCACAGTAGCATGGGACACGAATGCCGTTCCACACTGTTACAGCGGCTCCTGCGTACTTTATGTTCTTTGTGTTCTGTAGCTGTGTTCATTCCCCCTGTGTGGGTGTGTGTGGGTGTGTGGGTGTAAATGTGATTTATTCCGTCCCCTCGTATGGAAAACGGCCTTCAGGAATCTTTCATCCAGCCTCGTTAATACTGAATGTTCGAAATGATCGCGTCAGAAGCAGGAAGTGTTTGCTTCAGGTTTGTTGATGTTCCTGAGAGATTTAACTCGAACCATTAAAGGAACAATCCACTGTTCTCCATTTTACAGTTTCAAAAGTGTTTGTTTTGTTTGGTTTTATTTGATTTCATTTGTTTGTTATACAGCACCATAATGACATCCTTTCAAAAGACACCTTTCTTTCTATCCTTATCTGTCTATCTATATATCTATCTGTTTATTTATCTATATATCTATCTATCTGTTTATCGATTTATTTATTTCTATGCTTATTTTTATGTTTTATATTTTTATATTTATATTTGTTTTCTTTCTTTCTGTCTTTATGTATCTACTTGTTTGTTTGTTTATGTATGTATCTATCTATCTATCTATTTATTTATTTATTTATTTATTTATTTATTTATGTTTCCCTTTCTTTCTCTCTTTCTGTCTTTATTTATTTATTTACTATTTAATTTGAATGTATTTTATTTTTTTATTTATGTTTATTTTTTATATGTCTTTATCTATCTGTCTATCTATCTATTTTACGTTTTCTTTCTTTCGGTCTTTATTTATCTGCTTGTTTGTTTGTTTATTTATGTATCCGTTTATTTATTTACTTATTAGAATTGATTTGTTTTCCTTTCCTTCTGTCTTTATTTATTTGTTTCCCTTTCTTTCTCTCTTTCTGTCTTTATTCATGTATTTATTTATTTATTTATGTTTTGCTTATTTATTTATTTACTTATTTAACTAATTTGAATTTATTTATGGTTTACTTTATTTCTATCTTTATCTATCTATCTACCTATTTAATTCTTTTGGTTGTAAAAAAAAAAAAAAATGTAAGACACAGTGCCAAAATGACTTTTCAGAGGATACAGAAATGAATAAATAACTTTGTTTGTTTGTTTGTTTACTTGTTTGTTTGTTTATATGTGTGGTTCTAAAGTAAGACGCAGTGCCTACAATATTTTGTTTGTTTGTTTGTTTGTGTGGTTCTAAAGTAAAATATAGTGCCAAGATGACCTTCCACCGGCTTGTACAGGATACAGAACTGGAATACAACATTGTTTTTTGTTTGTTTGTTTGTTTGTTTGTTTGTTTGTTTGTTTGTTTGTATGATTTATCCACCAACTATTCATCCGATGCCTAAAACGAGCTTTCACAGCACAAACAGCTGCAGTTCAGCCATGAGCATGTTCTCTGATGCACTTCAGCAAAATCCTGATTTGATCCGATGTGGAGCGTGAACGTGCGGCGTGATAATTCCTCACGACGTTCAGACGAGCTTAGATCAGACATTTAGTCGCAGGTGAGTTATAAGATTATCAGATATTAAACCCTACTGGCTTAAAGGGAAGGATCTGTTTATTACGTAGTTGTGTCAGAATTTAAGTTACAGTGTCGTCTAGTGACGGCTGGCAGATAGACAGCAGTTTTCCTACAAATCCACAGTCGAGGGCAAAAGTTTGTGCCCCCATGGTTGTCCAAGGCGGGGTGGGTACATAAAACGTATTTCTATTTCGCAAACGATGCCCAAGTAAAAAGAGTTCCAACTCCCAAGTTATTAGAGAAGATGAATCGAATGTTCAGCAATCACAAGAGATGCACGAATTTGAGCGGGTCTCTTGCTTTTTTTCAGTATTAATATCCGTATCTTTAAGGAACCTCTTGTTGGTATAAATTGCTCCCGGTAACTTTTCTTCATGTTGTCCTAGGAGTGTGAAAACTTTTGCACACCGCTTTGTAGATTTCCATATCGTACATGTTTTTGTTTGTTTGTTTGTTTGTTTGTTTGTTGGTTGGTTTGTTTGCAAGCATGATCATTATTAAAGCAAGTGCGATTTCACTTTATGGATTTTGTGTCTGTTTTTATGCATTGTGCTGTTATAAAAATGAAACCGATGAACACCATAAGAACAGATTTTACACACGCGGGTTATTTTCATCTCTCTTGTATTCATGTAACATTCAACGGCTCCTGTTAAGTAAATTATTTTTCAACAGACTTGAGAAAATTTCTCGTATTGCTTCTTTAAGTTGTTCCCGGATGCAACGTTACAATAACTGTACAGTGAATGACATGAATATTTATATATGACAAGATTACCAACATAAAAATCTGCTCTTTTTTTTTTTTTGGTTACATACTTTTTATGTGTTATTCGATTTTACAGTTGTATGAATGCAAAGCGTCCAATAATGAAAGTATTACAACAATCGATAAATTATTGCATTGTTCCTCCAGTACATGAAAATCTGACATGGGAAAAGGAACTGAACTCTGATATCCTCAGCGGCTATACGGACTACATGCCGTTTTTTTCCCCACCAGGCATTTCTAACTGCTATGTCTTGCTGCTTAGACATATACAATATACAAACACGGATGTATATTTGTATATATGTATGAAAATAAAAAAATTAAAAATTGATTTGTACATTGTTGCATGTCCTTAAAGATCTAGGTGATCTGTTCTTCTGTCAAACACCTAGATTTTAAGGAAGTAATGAAAAATGACAAAAAATAAACATGTACATTGAATATCCATAATGTTTATGTTTATTTATTGCGGTAAATCAGGAGAATATTCTACGATTTATCCCTGAAAATGAACTCAGATTGAAACTGTGATTTAAAGCAGTGGTTCTCAAAGTTTGGTGTAAATCCAGATGGTTGTGGTTATTTTTATTTATATATATATATATATATACATATATATATATATATATATATATATATATATATATATATATATATATATATATATATATATATATATATATATATATATATATATATATATATATTTAAATAAACTGCCACAGTTGTGATTGTTGTGATATGATAGTCAAAATATTCTTAATATCTGTGTGCGGAGTCTGCATGTTCTCCCCGTGCTGCGGGGGTTTCCTCCGGGTACTCCGGTTTCCTCCCCCAGTCATGCATGCATAGTAGGCTGATTGGCGTGTCTAAAGTGTCCGTAGTGTGTGAGTGTGTATGTGATTGTGCCCTGCTATGGACTGGCACCCTGTCCAGGGTGTACCCCGCCTTGTGCCCCATGCTCCCTGGGATAGGCTCCGGGTTCCCTGCGACCCTGAAGAAGGAGTAAGCAGTAGAGGATGGATGGATGGATGGATCTCTCTCAGAAGTTAAAACAAACAAACAAACAAAAAATCACGTCAAATGGAACTAAACAAAACTTTAAGATACAAACAGCTTTGAACCTTTGAATTTGAACAAAGTGCTTTGAAACACTGGATTATAGTATCAAAATAACATTTTTATTTTTGGTTAAAAAAATATATATATATATATATATTTTATTTATTTATTTATTTATTTATTTATTTATTTATTTTTACTTAACCCCTGATTTAACAGTCAAGTATGCAGAGGAACCGGAACGTCATCATTTTAATTCCGCGTTTCTTACGGACACATTTCTGTGAGCACCACTCCGAAGGCAGTCTCACTGGCTGCGTCCTAAATAGGTCCCATTTGACACATAGTGCACTTCCTTACAGCGCAGAAGGCTGTAACTCTATTCCCTATGTAGTGCACTTGTGGTGGATTTGGGACCTGGCGCCATTTTGCCTCTCGATGTAACTGCAGTTTGTAGCTTTGTTAGCGAAAACTGGACTGCGTTACTGGAGTCCGGGTCGGACGGGCGATTGATACTTTTCTGGGATTTACAAATTGGATAAAAAACATATCTGGGAAAGTAGGAATAATTTGTAGGGGTTGTCTTCCTTTCATGTGATCGTGAGCTGGAGATTGAGAAGCGCGTGCCGCTGGACAATGGTGAGTGAGAGCGCGCATTTAGCCGGCTAGGTCTGTTTAACTTAAAACAAACAAATAAACAACCCAGCCTCCGACCCGTGACTGCTAGTTCAGCTAGCTAAGTTTATACCTAGACTTGTTATCCTTCATTACACACGAGCATTTTATTCGTAGCTAAGCGAGAGCATTTCCAGCCTGCTACCAACTCGGGCCTCCCGGTAACACTAGCTTGCTAGCTCGTTAGCTTTAGCGGCTAGCTCCGGAGAGCGGGTCCGTTCCGACACCGCGTTGTGTGTTTTACGCGGTAATTAGAATCGGCTAAGAACGGATAATTGTTTCAATTGTATTAAAAATTGCGGCCACCGTAAGAACGTCACATCATTAGCTAACCATCGTCAGCGCGCTTACGTGTTGCTGTGACGTAAGCGTATATCCCATAATAATAACATCCCCTAATAATAATAATAATAATAATAATAATAATAGTAACAGCTAGTCAGCGCGTTTCGACAGCTGTAACTGAAATAAGTTCATTAAGCTGATGTTATGTTGACAAACAGCTGGATGTTTGTTGACAAACAGCAGGTGTTCTGGTTAAAACCAGGTTCTCTGCTCAGGTGATTTCTGTGTACATGTAACATATATTTATCCACACAAATGAGAATGTACACTCTGTCTCTCTCTGTGTGTGTGTGTGTGTGTGTGAGAGAGAGGTACAGAAGTGTTGAGAAACAATCCTCCAGCTTGCTGTTTTCTGAAACAGGACGTGGTGTTCTACGGCAGCGCTGAGGAATTCTCCCCTCTGATTGGTCAGAAGGTGTTGGTTAATTTTCTATACGTGCACCTCGGTTAGACCCGTAGGAGGTGAACGAGTATACGGTGAACACGAGGCCGGGCACTTGTTAAGGACCCTGGGTCGCTACACGTCGGGACGGTGACGTGACGACGATGACGACGTACTCGCGTTGTTTTCTACGTTGTACGGCGTACGAATTTGTTCGCTTTTTAATCTCACCCGGTTATCCGTAGGCTAGGTAGTGGATTTTTAAACCGAAGTCATTCGGCTCAAACAAGCCGTATATAGACGTCAGATACAGTAAAAAAATAAAATAAATAATAATCGTACCCAGTCATTTGAGCGCTACGATAAAACGCTACTTAGGTTTTCAGGAGTCAGAAAATATGACGTCATTTCCAGTAAGGGAACATAGATGCTCCCTGGTTCGCACGGTGCATTGTGGGCAATTATTTATTTTATGGAGTACCCGTTACGGTTTCCTGAATTATTTTGCTATTGAGACAGCCCTTAAAATGCCGGAGTCCCTGATCAGTGTCCTGACTGCTGAATCGGCGAGTCGATTGAGACGCGCCCCTCTGACAGGAGTCACAGAGTTGCGCTGGGTCTAACACCTTATCTTTTCTCTAGTAAGAACATGTTCAGAGGGATTTGGACATTAAACCCTTGAGATGGTGAAGTTTTCTGTAAGGAGATTTTTCGATGTTTAGATGAAGTGTGTGGAAGACGTCTTTATTGTTAGTAATGTGTCAAGGCAGCACTTTACACTTCCTCGTTTCTCTGTAACTTGTTGTTTTTGGGGTTTTTTTTCTCATTAAATTCAAGAGCGAGTGAGGAGAAAAAAAGAGAGGCTGATGAGGGAAACTGTAGTTTATAGCTGTTGTAAACATACAGTTGTATGAAAATGTATTTGCCTCCATCCTGAATTCTTCTCTTTGTGTATATCTAAATAATTTGAGATTTTCAAACGCAATACAATATAAAACAAAGGCAGCCTGACGTAAACATGCTATAGAGATTTTATTATAATTTTTTTTATTGAAGTAAAAAATGTTATCCAACACCTATCACCCATCTGAAAAACGAATTGCCCCTTTAAACGTAAAATCTGTCTGTGCAACCTTTACCAGCAATAACTGCAACCGAACGCTCCCGATAACCGGAGTACAGTCTTTCACGGCGCTGTGGTGGAATTTTCACCCGCTCTTCTTTGCAGAACTGCTTTAGTTCAGCCGCACGGGAGGGTTTTCAAGCATGAACTGTCTAAGGTCCTTCCATAGCGTCTCAATTGGTCCAAGTCAAGACTTTGACTACGCAACTCCTTTAATTCAGCTTGTTTTGAGCCGTTCAGAGGTGGATTTACTCCTATGCTTTGGATCGTTGTCATGCTGTACAATCCTATAACGTTAAGGACTGGAGGCCGGACATTCTCCTTTAGGAATTTCTGATAGAGAGCAGAATTCATGTTTCCCTCAATTACTGCAAGTTGCCCAGGCCCTGAAGCAGCAAAGCAACCCCACACCATCACACTTCCTCCACCATGCTCGACTGTAGGTATGATGCTCTTTTTGTGGAATTCGGTGTTTGGTTTACGCCAGATGTAATAAGTCTTTCCTTACAAGACTTCACATCTCTGAGATGACCAACAAGGTGGCTGTGTCCTGTAAAGTGGTAGTAAGTGTACACCATCTGTAGCGACACTGCTGTATGCTGCTGCTGTACCCGTATACTCCGAAGCATCCACTACTTGAGTGGTTTCTGATCATGGTGGTCGAGGACAGCTGACAAGGTTTTCTTATCTGTAGAAGGTTTACAGTCCGTCATCATTGATCTTCCAAGGGCTGCTAAGTGCACATGTTTTGCATAACTTCTCAGACCCATAGACATCTGGTCATTTGTGATAATCAGTTATATGATTTTTGAAAAACGTATTGTGTTTCATTTGTTCTGTGATGGTGCCAGTTTATTACCACCGCGGTGGTTAATGACCAAAAGTGAGGACCTGATATTTATACCACTATATTATTTTGTATTATGTAAATAATTTCATAGGCTTAAATTAAATAAAAACCTAAATATTAAAAAAATTAAACAAGGCTTTATTTAAGCAGAAACATTAACACGCCACTCTACCTCTACTACCACCGCGGTGGTGTGGTTGTCACGGCCGGTTGTCATGTCTCATTTATTGATCTTCCAGTAAAGTTGTGTGTAAATGTTTGTGTAAGCCAAACTAAACGAAACTTTTTGCATGTAGTCCCACCCACAAAACTCCATAAAAGGTAAAGTGCACAGACAGCTGCGAGTACGAAAGGAACGATGCGGGTAAAGGCCGAAAAACAAGTGGAAGTTGTTTTGACTCACTTCTATGCCAATAAAATATGTAATAAAAATATAATATTATCAAGGATAATAATAAATGAACACTAAATCTTCCGTCCTTTCAGACATTTGCTTACGGTTCTGCACAGACAGACCGTCCGTCCTCTGCTTATACGGCGCCGTTTATTTTGTCGTGATTGAACGATTAGTTTTATTTGTCTTAAGTTCTGGGTTTGTGTCAGCTCGCTTTTTAATTTTTTTTATTTTCTTATGAAAGAAGAACCGCCTTGCTGAATCCCGGCTCTGGGGGGGAAAACACTCCGCTTTGCTCGCAGGGTCTCCGGTTTGATCCTGAGCTTGGGATACTGGCCTACCCTTGGTGTGAGGGAGTGTGTGAATGGACCTGGAACTCTCGTTGTTCCCAGGAGCCACAGCGATCTTGATTAGGATGAACGAATGATCGTTTTAAATTCCCAAATTCTGGGAAATGCAAAAAAAAAAAAAAAAAACAAACAAAGGATGATGTCGTCTTCTCTGTTTAACAAAAAAAACAACAACTAAACACAAAAGGCTGACTTATCAATCAGCGTAGTAAGGGTGTAGAGGAAATAAGTCACGCATCTCGACAACAACTTCCTCTGATCTTAGTCACTCCCTCTTCGGCTGAGATTGCATGGTTGAACTCCGCTGACCCTCGGTGCCCGACGCGCTGGTTTTACCCCGTTAAGACTTTTTGATCTCTGATTGTCCTCGTTGCGGCTGATTAGCCTAATGTATCGCGTTCTACTCGGCCAACGTGTAGGCTGATGTTTTGATTGAAGCCAGGGAAACCGCTGCAGTCCAGACGGGTCTAAAGAAACGGCAGACGAAATATGGCCTTTGTAGTGAAACGGCGAAGTTTCACTACTCTACACAATATTACACTTCGTTTCCCGGTCTCGTAATCGAGCTAATTGCCTGTTTGGAGTCGTGACCCGGTGCAAGAGCGCGCGCTGACACCTCCGTCTCCGACTGCGACGATTTGCCCACACTCTTGGTGCTGTTGCCATGGTTTCAAGGAGGAAACCGCAGGGTGTAATGAATAGTGTCGCTTCCTCACAAGCAATGATTATCCAGAGGGAAAACAGCTGCAGCTTCTAGAGAGACAACGTCAGAATGACGGACGGGCGTGTTAATTTCTCTCTCGTGCGGCCATGCTTCTTATTTAGATTTTTTTTTAAGCCTCAGGCATCACACGCACCTTGCATGGTGTCCATCATTCTGACACGGACACATCTTAAATGATATTAATGTCTCTTTGGCTTGGATATTAATATATCGGTTTCCTGATATAAGCATTCCCTCATAAAGCATTCGTAGTTCCTCTGTGCACTTGTTTAATACTCCTGACATTTCCAAGCAATTTCTATGTGACTAGAGTGTGAGCTCACTTTTATGTATCAGGTGGTTTAATGTGTTACAAGAACAAACCGCAAGCTGCTTTGCTGCGCTTTTATAATCCGGGAAGATACGTCGTCGTTTGATCCGAGCTAAGCTCGTCGTAACCCCTGGCCCGTATTCTGTGTTCTCCTGCAGGTTTCTTTCTTGACTCTTACATAAGTGCCCCCCTACGGTCGCCGGGCGTTCTGCCTCCACGGTCCGAGGCCTCGTCTTCTCCTCCACGTCGTCGCTGCTGACCGCCGCACCCTATGGAGGACTAGCTGGGCACCGCCTTGTCGAGCCAACGGACACGAAGAGTCGAACGCCAGGAAGAGATTCCGACACCTCAGCAGGGAAGACTGGGAGAGGACAGAGGATGTCGTCTACCAGGAGCCAGAACCCTCACGGGCTCAAACAGATTGGGCTGGACCAGATCTGGGATGACCTGCGAGCGGGTATTCAGCAGGTTTACACACGCCAGAGCATGGCCAAGTCTCGCTACATGGAGCTCTACACGTATCCTGTGTGCTTGTGAGTTGTGAGGCGAAATAATAGTGGGTGTGGTTCGAATCTGTCAACCTGAAGTCCTCCCACGCTTTATTCGTCATGCCTGGGCAGTGTGGCAAGAATATCGTGTAACAATATTAATAAGTCTCTCAATACATTTATATACACACCGATCAGCCGTAACATTAAAACCACCTGCTTAACATTGTGTATCGGGTTCTCCTTTGTGCCCAAAACGGCTCTCACCCGTCGAGGCATGGACTCCACAACACCTCTGAATGTGTGCTGTGGTATCTGGCACCAAGATGTTAGCAGCAGATCCTTTAAGTCCTGTAAGTTGCCCCATGGTGGGGTTTCCATGAATCGGATTTGTTTGTCCAGCACATCAAACAGATCCTCGATCGGATTGAGGAATCTGGGTAATTTGGATGCAACAATTTGGGCGCCCATTACCCTTTTATTGGTTCACAGGTTGTCCTTCCTTGGACCACAGTTGGTAGGTCCTAACCACTGCATACCGGGACCGCTCCACAAGACCTGCCGCTTTGGAGACGCTCCGACGTCTCCGTCGTCTGACCATCACGATTTGGCCCGGGTCAAAGTCGCTCAGATCCTTACGCTCGCACATTTTTCCTGCTTCCAACACGGCAACCTCGAGAACTGACCGTTCACATGCTGCCTAATACTGCATATCTCACTCCTCAACAGGTGCCACTGTAACGAGATAATCAAGGTTATTCACGTCACCTGTCCGTGGTTTTAATGTTCTGGCTGATCGGTGTATATATTCACAATGTAGGTTTGCAAACCAGAAAAACGGTACTGAAAAACAATACCGATTTGATCATATTGCTCAGTGCTGTTATCCGTAATAATACTAATACCACCACGCTGTCGAAGGAGTTGATTCATTTTCTATGACGGAAGCTCTGACGGTCGTATAGTAATCTACAGCAGCGGTCCACAACCCCCGGGCCGCGGTCCGGTACCGGTCCGTGGGTCATTTGGTACCGGGCCGCACAGAAAGAATAAATAACTTCCATTATTTCCGTTTTATTTATTATCGGAGTCTGAATGATGTTTTATTTTGAAAAATGACCGGATTCTCTCCGTTACATCCGTCTACGACTCGCTCTTGACGCAAGTCAAGACGCTTGTCTCGGTCACGTGATATGTTACTTGGTCACGTGTTACGTTAAGGGGTAGAGCGGAAGTTACTCATGCTATGTTGTTGGCGTGATGTTACCAGGACGCTGCTAATAAAGCTGCGATTTCACATTAGATTCACTTTTATTATTAGATTTTAAAAATACCCCAGTTTTTATGCGGGTCGTATCATTGTATTTTGTTGTATTTATCCGCCACACCTTAAAGGCCGGTCCGTGAAAATATCGTCTGATATTAAACCAGTCCGTGGCAGAAGAAAGCTTGTGGACCGCTGATCTACAGGGACGCTGTATATAGCAAAAGTGTAATAATAATAATAATAATAATAATAATTCTTGCTGTAAATTATCGACATATGTTACTGTTATGTTTGTTTTAGCCTGTAGGGTTTTTATCTGCGTAAGTCCTTGACTCCATGTTTCCAGTCACGTGTATAATTACTGTACCAGCGTGCACCAGTCGAACCAGGCCCGCGGGCCGGGTATCCCCCAATCCAAACCTTCTAAGAAGGCACCCACTCCAGGAGGAGCCCAGTTTGTGGGCCTCGAGCTCTACAAGAGACTAAAGGAGTTCCTGAAGAATTACCTTACTAACTTACTAAAGGTGAGAGAGAGAGAGATATATATATATATATATATATATTTTTTTTTTCCACTTTGTTCTTAAGGTGCTGCTGAGAATAATTAATCAGTCGTGAGCGAATGAGTTCTTTTTAGGTTAAAACCGATGAGTAACGCGTGAGCTCGGTTCATTTGACTTTTCCCACTTTTGTGCTGTATTCCCAGGACGGAGAGGACTTGATGGACGAGAGCGTTCTAAAGTTCTACACACAGCAGTGGGAAGACTACCGGTTCTCCAGCAAAGTGCTCAATGGTATCTGTGCCTACCTCAACCGCCACTGGGTGCGCCGCGAATGTGACGAGGGTCGCAAGGGGATCTACGAAATCTACTCGGTAAGCTTCTCTGAACTCGTCTTCGTGTGTGTGTGTGTGTGTGATGTGCTCTGTGAAGTGTAATTATATCTATCCACCCCCTCCAATTTTTTTTTTCTTTCAGCTAGCCTTGGTGACCTGGAGAGAATGTCTGTTTCGACCTCTGAATAAGCAGGTGTGGGTTTCATACTATTTAGGAGGAACCTTTTTTTTTTGTCTTGTCTTGTACAGTGGTGTGAAAAAGTGTTTGCCCCCTTCCTCATTTCCTGTTCCTTTGCATGTTTGTCACACTTAAGTGTTTCGGAACATCAAACCAATTTAAACAATAGTCAAGGACAACACAAGTAAACACAAAATGCAATTTGTAAATGAAGGTGTTTATTATAAAAGGTGAAAAAAATCCAAACCATCATGGCCCTGTGTGAAAAAGTGATTGCCCCCTTGTTAAAACATACTATAACTGTGGTTGTCCACACCTGAGTTCAATTTCTCTAGCCACACCCAGGCCTGATTATTGCCACACCTGTTCACAATCAAGGCATCACTTAAATAGGAGCTGCTTGACACAGTAAGGTCCACCAGAAGATCCTTAAAAGCTACACATCATGCCGAGACCCAAAGAAATTCAGGAACAATTGAGAAAGAAAGTAATTGAGATCTATCAGTCTGGAAAGGGTTATAAAGCCATTTCCAAAGCTTTGGGAATCCAGCGAACCACAGTGAGAGCCATTATCCACAAATGGTGAAGACATGGAACAGTGGTGAACCTTCCCAGGAGTGGCCGGCCACCCAAAATTACCCCAAGAGTGCAGCGACGACTCATCCAAGAGGTCACAAAAGACCCCACAACAATGTCCAAAGAACTGCAGGCCTCACTTGCCTCAGTTAAGGTCAGCGTTCATGCCTCCACCATCAAGGAAAAGACTGGGCGCAAAATGGCCTGCATGGCAGAGTTCCAAGGAGAAAATCACTGCTGAGCAAAAAGAACATCAAAGCTCGTCTCAATTTCTCCACAACACATCTTGATGATCCCCAAGACGTTTGGGACAACATTCTGTGGACCGATGAGACAAAAGTGGAACTCTTTGGAAGGTGTGTGTCCAAGTATATCTGGCGTAGAAGGAACACTGCATTTCATAAAAAGAACATTATACCAACAGTAAAATATGGTGGTGGTAGTGTGATGGTCTGGGGCTGTTTTGCTGCTTCAGGACCTGGAAGACTTGCTGTGATAGAAGGAACTATGAATTCTGCTGTCTACCAAGAGATCCTGAAGGAGAATGTCCGACCATCTGTTCATGTACTCAAGCTGAAACGAACTTGGGTTCTGCAGCAGGACAATGATCCTAAACACACCAGCAAGTCCACCACCGAATGGCTGAAGAAAAACAAAATGAAGACTTTGGAGTGGCCTAGCCAAAGTCCTGACCTGAATCCTATTGAGATGTTGTGGTATGACCTTAAAAAGGCCGTTCATGCTCGAAAACCCTCTAATGTAACTGAATTAGGACAATTCTGCAAAGATGAGTGGGCCAAAATTCCTCCAGGACGCTGTAAAAGCCTCATTGCACGTTATCGCAAACGCTTGGTTGCAGTTGTTGCTGCTAAGGGTGGCCCAACCAGTTATTAGGTTTAGGGGGCAATCACTTTTTCACACTTTTTCACCACTTTTTCGCCATGATGGTTTGGATTTTTTTTCACCTTTAATAATAAACACCTTCATTTACAAATTGCATTTTGTGTTTACTTGTGTTGTCCTTGACTATTGTTTAAATTGGTTTGATGTTCCGAAACACTTAAGTGTGACAAACATGCAATGGAACAGGAAATGAGGAAGGGGGCAAACACTTTTTCACACCACTGTAAGTATGCTATATGACCAAACGTATGTGGTCACCTGATCACACCCATATGTCGTTCTTTCTCAAAAGTCAGAAGCACACGATTGTATAGAATGTCTTTGTACGCTTTAGCATTGCGGCTTCCTTTCACTGGAACTAAGAGGTCCGAACCTGTTCCAGCCCGACAACGCCCCTCATACACAAAGCTTCCAAGAGATCCTTGAAGATACGGCTTATTAAGGTTGGACTGGAAGAACTTGAGTGTCCTGGACAGACCTCAACCCCTCTGAACACGTACATCTGGAATGGGATGCTCAAAAAAAGCACAGATCTGGCCGATTATGAGATGTCCACAGACGTTTGGCTATATGGCGTACGACAGAATGTACTAGGTGATGTTTATGCCCTTCGTGTTCTTTGCGTCACATTTGAAGCAAAAAATTTTCCGTTCACTGTTCTAGGTTACAAACGCAGTATTGAAGCTTATCGAGAAGGAGCGAAACGGAGAGACCATCAACACCAGACTCATCAGTGGCGTGGTTCAGTCCTACGGTGCGTCCTTACGCTCTCTAGACCCGTCATTTCTTACTCATCGAGTCAGCTCGTTTTTAAAAATGTTTCCTGTTCATACTTCTTCATCAAACAGTTTTGTATTGTTTTCGTGAGTTTCCGATTCAACCCAAAGCAGGTTTGTCTGCCGTTTGCTTTGATGAGGTTTAGGGATATAGAAGAAAAGAAATCTATATTTAAACAGTAGGTTAAAGTCAATCTATACCCAGGGATCTCAAAGTTTTTGCACCTTTTTAATCCTTTTTTTTTAACTCCTGAACCTTACATTTTTCACATTTCTGGTAGATATCATTTATAGCCCCCTTTTTTTTTTTTTTTTGTTATTGAGGTTTGGATTAAATCAATTCAGTTCAAGTAGCTGGGGAAAAAAACCCCAAAACCATCAATAATAACCCCCCAACTGTTAGCATTTATTGTAGTAGCAGACAATAATGGGAGATTATTATCCACCTCTGTTTAGTTGAGCTGGGTTTGAACGAGGACGACGCCTTTGCCAAAGGTCCCACTCTGTCCGTCTATAAGGAATACTTTGAGACTCAGTTCCTGGCTGACACGGAGCGCTTCTACACGCGGGAAAGCACGGAATTCCTGCAGCAGAACCCGGTCACAGAGTACATGAAAAAGGTCTGGCGATGGCAAGGTTTTGTTGAATATCTGGTGGTACATTGTCGTCAACTTGGTTAACCTACACTACCGGTCAAAAGTTTACACACACTCATTCTTTTTTTCCCACATTTTAGAATAATAATAAAGTAATCAAAACTCTGGAGTAAAACAACTGCAACTCTGGGGATTATGTCGTGATAAAAAAATTTTTTTGAAAAAATTTAATTTCGAGGAATGTATTCTTGCCATTTTCTCGACTGATTTCTTGAGGAATTTCCCGGGGATGCTTTTTAAACGTGTATTAAAGCAGTTCACACCGAACACTGGACTCTTATTGGCTGCTTTTCTGAATATCTCGCTCCGAGTCGTCGTTTAAAAAATATATATATATTTTTTGTAAATAAAATGCTAGTTTTAATCTAATGAAAGAGAATTTCAAACATTTCAAACCTATAATCACACCTTCAGATCAAAAGCTTTTTAAAGTTCATGAGAAACATTTCAGTCGTGTCCATAAATTTTTGACCGGTAGTGTATTACAATTTTTATATATATACACATACACATACATACACACACGCACGCACGCGCACACAAACCCCAAACAGGAACTGAGGAATGTTTCTCAGTATGAAGAATTTGAACTATGGACTTGTGTGCCAAATTGCCTTATAAGAACAAACTTTTTTTTCAACATGTTTTTCATGCTAGCAGCTTCCTGAGTTAATCCAGATGAATCGCAGCTGTGTGTGTTTGCTTAAAATGTCTAAGATTGTCTTCTAAATATCTATCTGTGTGTGTGTGTGTGTGTGTGTGTGTGTGTGTGTGTGTGTGTGTGTGCGTGCAGGCGGAAGCACGTTTGTTGGAAGAGCAGAGGAGGGTACAGGTCTACCTCCATGAAAGCACGCAGGATGAGCTGGCCAGGAAGTGTGAGCAGGTTCTCATTGAAAAGCACCTGGAGATCTTTCATACGGAGTTCCAAAATCTTCTGGATGCAGACAAGAACGAAGGTGTGGCGATCTAAATAAATAAATAAATCTATCTCGGCGTGCATGCTTTGGGTCAGTCACAGTAACGTCTCTGCTCTTGACCGTTTTACGCGTCAAATCGCATTATCCATTTCCGCAGATCTCGGCCGCATGTACAACCTCGTGTCTCGGATCACGGACGGTTTGGGAGAGCTCAAGAAGCTGCTAGAAACGCACATCTACAACCAAGGCCTAGCTGCTATCGAGAAATGTGGGGAAGCTGCTCTTAATGTGAGCGCGAAGCCTCGTGAGAGCGTCTAATACTAAACTCATGGGTTAAAGCACACAACGACTTCTTTTGACCACGTGTATTGTCTTTTTACCTTTTATCCAGGACCCCAAAATGTACGTCCAGACTATTCTGGACGTCCATAAGAAGTATAATGCTTTGGTGATGTCTGCGTTTAACAACGATGCTGGTTTCGTTGCCGCACTGGATAAGGTAACTCTATCCGTACAGATCTTTCGCATTTCCTTTCCTTCTACTCGGTAATGTTAATACACACTACCGGTCAAAATTTGTGGACACTCGACCGCGATGTTCCTCATGATGTTAAAAACCTTTAGATCTGATGGTGTGTGATTTAAATGTTTGAAATCGGTGCCGTAGACAAAAATATAATCATGCCGACATATTCATTTCTTTCACTGGACTGAAACTAACATGTTATTTACAAAATTTGGGGGGGTAAACTTTTGAGCGGTAGCGTATATTACGTCCACATGCATGACAGAAACCTGGAGGGGAAATAAACGCTTTCAGTTAATCATATGTAATGTGTACTGAAAGTCTGCGAAATTGGTTTGTTTGTCCTCACGCCCCCCGCCCCTCCCCCTTCCCCAAACAGGCCTGTGGGCGCTTCATTAACAACAACGCCGTCACCAAGATGGTCCAGTCGTCCAGCAAATCTCCTGAACTTCTGGCTCGATACTGTGACTCTCTGCTTAAGAAAAGCTCCAAGAACCCAGAAGAAGCTGAGCTTGAAGATACTCTAAATCAAGTGGTGAGTTGTAGGACTACATGTAAAGGATAGAGAAGTTGTTGTAAATTCAGTAGCTAGCCCTCTGAGGACATCGACGCTCTCCAGCGTGCTGTTTCCGGTTGTCCAGAAATCTGATCGACAGCTAAAAAAAAAAAAAAAAAAAGTGCCGCGTAGAGAACTGTGACAATGTGCGGCGAGCTATTTAGCTATACATAACAGTCAAGCTGACAAACTATCGCCGGCCGCCGGTTTCAGCTAGAAGACGCGTCGGTCGGTGCGCACGTGTTCAAGCCTAGCTAGCATGTTTATTTTCTCTCTGTATCTTTTAAGTATAAAGTGACTGGATTGTAAGCAGGAGAGTTTTTATACAACAGCTTTGTGGACATTTTGCTCTGTTTGGTCAATGTTTCCACTTAATCTGCCTAGTAAAAACTATTCTACCATCATCGAATTGCTCCTCAGCTGATGTGTGGAATGCAGCAGACGGTAGGATTTGGGAAATGAGTAGCACGCCATAGTTACAGATGTGAGTCGCATCACAGTGAAGTGCGTCAACTTTAAACATACACACTAAATGAAAAAATGTATTTTTTTTTAATCTGCTACCGATTTTGTGCTGTTAACTTGCATAGACATATTATACAACGTTATTCCTTAACGCACTAGAGTTGTTTCGTCAGTGACCCCGATTCGGGTTTTCCCTTTACCTCGTATTCCAGATGGTGGTGTTTAAATACATCGAGGATAAAGACGTGTTCCAGAAGTTTTATGCGAAAATGCTGGCCAAGCGCCTGGTCCACCAGAACAGCGCCAGCGACGACGCCGAGGCCAGCATGATCTCCAAACTGAAGGTTCTACCAGCTTGCTTTAATGCCAGCAAGCAGTCTCTAATTTTAACACCTAAATACCAGTCTTATCAAACCGTGAAGAGATCCTGACATGGCCGTTTGTCTTCTTACAGCAAGCGTGCGGCTTTGAGTACACGTCCAAGCTGCAGCGCATGTTCCAGGACATCGGCGTCAGCAAAGACCTAAACGAGCAGTTCAAGAAGCACCTCACTAACTCGGAGCCTTTAGACTGTACGTTCAAGCGCTCGGACCACGACTGATTATTAACTGCATGTTTGTTTGTTTGTTTGTTTTTTTTTTTATGTTTTTTTTTTTCATATTTCTTTAAACGTTTAACATGGCAGTTCCACCAAAAATAAGTCGTAGCTTCATTTCACATTCGACAACCATCAAAAATCCTGATCATATGTATATAAATATGCCAATTAGAAATGGCCACATAGCCCCGCCCCTTTCTCTAGTTAACTGGTGTGGCGGTTGTATAGCCTAAAACATTGTAGTCTTTATAATTATGACTCGCTAGCACTCGCCTGTCATGTGCTCAACGCTAACCGTCAGCTTTTTCGGGATTTAACCCGTCTAAGCGGTGAAAGGACTTCATTATAAGCATGTTATTAAAGAGCTGCTGAGTTTGTCACTAACGCTTATAAATTGTCTCTTCTTTCCAGTGGATTTCAGTATCCAGGTGCTGAGCTCTGGTTCTTGGCCTTTCCAGCAATCCTGCACTTTTGCACTGCCTTCTGAGGTACTACACACACACACACCTTAGATTCCACTCATGCAGGTATACGGTATAATTAGGAACGGCAGGTGGTCTGTCATCATTGGCATCAAAATACTGCTTACCATTTCATCTTGACCTCAAGTTTATTTCCTCAAGCAAAGGAGTGTTCTCCTGTCGGATTTTGTCTGCTCTACCGCGTCTTCTTAAGAACGCCCAGATCACAAATACGCTCTACTCCATGAACGTGTGTCGAACTGGAGTTTAATAATCTGTTCAATTCAGAAACTTCTTCGCTGCGTCATATCGTACATGGATTCAAAGCAGTGTTCTGAATGCGTTATTTGTTTATTTATTTATTTATTTTTGTTCTCCACACAGTTGGAGAGGAGCTACCAAAGGTTCACAGCCTTCTACGCCAGCAGACACAGCGGCCGAAAACTCACCTGGCTCTACCACCTGTCCAAAGGAGAGCTGGTCACCAACTGCTTCAAGAACAGATATACCCTGCAGGTAGGACACACTTCCAGCACATTCATCAGCACAGATAAATATAATTAAGCATAGCTTCAGATCTCCAGTTCTGATTTAAATTTATTGGATTTTGTAAAAAAATAAAAAGGATTTATATATAGAGATAGAAAGAGGTAGAGATAGAGAGAGATAGAGATGGAGAAAGAGGTAGAGGGAGAGACAAATAGAAAGAGGGCAAGAGATGGAGAAAGAGAGAGAGAGAGACATAGAAAGAGAGAGAGCAAGAGATTGAGAGAGAAAGAGGTAGAGAGAGACAAATAGAAAGAACAAGAGTTGGAGAAAGAGGTAGAGCGAGAGCTAGAGACAAATAGAAAGAGAGCGAGAAAGAGAGAGAAAGAGCAAGAGATGGAGTGAGAGATTGAGAGAGGTAGAGAGAGACAAATGGAAAGAGAGCAAGAAATTGAGCGAGGTAGAGAGAGAGAAATGGAGAACGAGAGAGACCATCGTAAACAGCGGGGTCCGTATAGCGCCGTGTGACACTGTGTCTGCTATTGACTAAACTTACTAACATCGTGCCCCGACCTGCATGTTTGTGTCGTCTTCTAGACCATTATATAGTTTTACAGACTTCCTGTCGGTAGGTTTTAACCTTCTAAAAGGTCTGTTCCGAGTACCAGTCCCTGCCTCTTCTAGATTAGTCCATACTTTTGAATGTCCAGTGAGGGTTTGAGACCCAGATCATGACGACGGCAGAACTGTAACGTGCTTAACTTTACAGTGCGACTTGGGAAGTTGAGGACACGGATGTTTTTGCTCTGATGCGCCATCTAGTGGAAGTTGCTTTTAAATCATGCGGCTGTTTCTAAAGATCCACCGGCGAGTGTGTGAACGATGCTCCTCACATTACCGCCGTTTCATCAGTCTGTTCTACTTCTAGTTCCACCATTTTGTCCCAACAGAACCAAAATTCAGCACAGGTTGCATAGTCTATCCGTCGATGTAAATTAATTTTGACAAGCGCTTTTGATTTTGTGTGTGTGTGTGTGTGTGTGTATGTGTGTGTGTGTATGTAGGCGTCCACGTTTCAGATGGCCATTCTCCTACAGTACAACACGGAGGACGTGTACACGGTCCAGCAGCTGACTGACAGCACGCAAATCAAAATAGTGAGTAGCTCTGATCGAACGACTTTTACACAGCACTTGTTTGGCCTCAAAGTTATAGCACAAAGTAATTTTATTTGATATTTTTTCCAATTTTTTTTTTTATCGCAGGACATTTTGGTGCAGGTTCTACAAATTTTGTTGAAATCCAAATTGCTGGTAAGTGACAGTCTCTCGACTGATTTCTATTAAAGCGAGACACTACAGGTGATAATGTTTATTATTATTATTAACGTGAAGTTATCATAAAATTTTACTAATAACTTTTAAAAAAAAATTTCATTACATACGTTCTGAATTTTTTTTAGATATACAAATAAGACACTCATTCATTAAATATGCCCTTATTTACATACATTTCAAAACCAAAAATCTAGATATTCAACTCAGTTGTATTCTAAAATCTTTTAAATTCTAACAGATTTAAAAAAACAAAACAGATTTTTATCTTTTGTTTTCATTTATAAAATCTCTAAAAAATGATGCTCGTGTATTAACTTGATTATCTACATGTTTGATACAAAATGGTGTGTAAATTAGGCGTTAAACATCGTGGGAACAAATCCTTCTGCAGTAATCATCAAGATATAACCAAGAATGTTTACGGTCAAAAGTTTACATACACTCATTCTTTATTTTTATTTTCCACATTTTAGAAGAATAATAAAGTCATCAAAACTCTGGAGTCACACAGATGGAACTGTGGGAATTATGTCGTGATAAAAAATCCAAAATAAATCAAAATAATTTAATATTTTTGCATCTTCAAAGTCAACGCGCTTATTGCCTAGATTTTTTTTTTTTGCCGAGATGATTTTTAAACCGTATTAAAGGAGTTCCCATCGACGCCGGACTCTTATACTCTTATTGGCTGCTTTTTGGAATGTTTCCCTCCGAGTCGTCCATTTAAAAATGAAATATATATATATATTTTTTTTTAAATAAATTAAATGTTAGTTTTCTAATGAATGAAACGAACACATCGGGACGATTATATTTTTGTCTACGACACCGATTTCACACAGTTAATCACACACCTTCAGATCAAAAGGTTAGTAACATCATGAGAAACATTTCGGCCAAGTGTCCACAAACTTTTGACCGACCGAGTAAGTGCTACACAGTTTGAGATTTTTGCTTCAGAGTGTTGAGATTTTTGCTTCAGAGTGTTCCGTCTCCCGGTTTAGGTCAGCCTGTAGGTTCTCACTCTTGGTGAGCTCTAGAAAGGAAATGTCCATATTTACACCAGCTATCATGACGCTTGAGGAAATGAGCTTTCCAAAGATACCAAACGCTATATTGTGTATATACCACATATATCTGGCTGAATAATGCTAACTGGGCTGAATATTGTTGTGGTATCAGTGTTCTATAAGACGTTAAAGTATTACCAGGAATAAGCAGCGTGAGACAAGGCGACCTCGTTGTGTCTCTTGTATGCTGACTGTGGTGTTGATGCGCGTCACCATGCAGGTCCTGGAGGATGAGAACGCTAACGTGGACGAGGTGGACTTTAAACCGGACACGCTCATAAAACTCTACCTGGGCTATAAAAAGTAAGTCGCTTGAATGCGCTGTCCTTTTATTACACTTTTAAGCCACGTTGTTCATTTGATCTGCACCAATCGTAGTTGAAATGATTGACCCCGAAGTCGTGACCCCCGGTTAACGCGATCGATTTGCTTTTTTTATTGCGTTAAATCTTAAGCTCTCAATTCAAACCTTTTTATATTATCTGATTGCAGACAGGTTTTTAAAAATATATATATAAAAATGTAGTCAAAGTCAATTTAATTAAGCGATTGTTTACATGGTCTCATTCGTTCAGTAAAAAGCTGCGAGTGAACATCAACGTGCCAATGAAGACGGAGCAGAAACAAGAGCAGGAAACCACTCACAAAAACATCGAGGAAGACCGAAAGCTCTTAATACAGGTAAGTGCTCGCACCGCGTTCTGCCGAGGCACCGCTTCGACCGTCACCGCCACGAATTCTTCTTCGTTTTTGTTCGTTCACGTTAACGGCCGACGTATCTGCGAGTAAATATCGGACACGTGTACTTCTGTAGGCCGCCATAGTGCGCATCATGAAGATGAGAAAGATGCTGAAGCACCAGCAGCTCCTGGCTGAGGTCCTCAACCAGCTGTCCTCCAGGTTCAAGCCCAGAGTCCCCGTCATCAAGGTACAAAACACCACAGCACCCTCGAATTCCTAAATAGGAACAACTGGGCGACGCGAGTGGCCCGAGACAAAGTTGGTTATTGTCCTCCAACAGCGTGCCCCGATTTATATTTCTTTATTTTACAATTCCAATTCTAATCCATTTGTAGCTGTGTTTATTGTTGTGGAAAGTCCATTAAACAAGTCAGTCCTGTCCTCATAAACAGTTCCCTCACCGGGCTCTGGCTTCTCGTCACGTTGCCGAGAAACCTGCCCTGATGACTCTCCCATGCTGACTGTGATCAGCGCTGACTGCTAGAACGAGACTCCATGCATAAATGTTAAATAAACATCATCTCAGAGAAAACCTCACTATATTAATATATTTTAACCACACTTTCTTTTCTTTTTTTTTTTAAATCTTGAGATTATGTGAAGTATCTCCATACAAGTTTCTAGGCGTAATCTGAACGATAACGATCTGAAAAATGTCGTTTGAATTACAGCCAGGACACACTACTGTCCAAGCTGCTTTTCCAGAACATTCAAATCATGACCTTCTGACCAATCAGATAACAAATTAGAAACTTCTGCAGTCGTGAGTTTTCTATCGCAGCTGGCTCGAGCGCAGTCTGAAACGCTGGTCAAAAAAGTGTGTGAGAGAGAGAGAGAGAAGGACTTTAACCTGTGTGGTGTTTTCTCTTTTCCAGAAATGCATCGACATTCTCATAGAGAAGGAGTACTTGGAGCGAGTAGACGGAGAGAAGGACACATACAGCTACCTGGCTTAAGCATTTTCTTTTCCTTCGCCCGCTCTTCATCCTCCCCGCCTCCGTGTCTCCTTTAAGTTGTCCCCAACGTACTTAAACATCATTCCTTTCGCCGCTCAGCCTGTCGTTGGGACGACGTGTGTGAACGGAGGAGGAATTTTTTTTTCTTTTCAAAATTTAAAACGGCAAAGAAGAAAGACGAGCGGAAACGAACCGCGTGTGTGTTAACGTGTGCGTGTCATCATAGCCGGAGTCTGCTGAGCCGGACTTCCCTTTAAAACACCCCCTCCTCACCCAACCCCCTCCCAGAGCGTGTTGGAGTGTCTCACTTCACCCGAACTGGCTCAGGACGGACAGACTTCGTTATTGTAAATAAACCCGGACATTTAATCCGATGAAAAAAAAAATCAATCTATTACAGAAGAAAAAAAAACAACATTCTGCTACGGTTTGCATGCAAACTGCCTACGTGCATTTAAACTAAAGTCATAAATGATAAAGAAGAAAAACTGAAAAGTAATGCATTATTAAATGATTTATGAATACTACCGCATAGTGTTTGCGGTTATATGGCCAGAAAGTTATGTTTTAACGAAAGGTTTTAGCTACACCTCCCAAGGAAAGCAGTGCGTGTTTGACCCGGTCTGTAGGCGTGTCCTCGGCATCGTTTCCTGTTATCAGATATATCATTTGTATAGTGTGGTTCACTTTTTTAAATGTGTGGTAAATAAAAAATTAAAGGTTTCTGTATGCCTTCTGATGCCGTGAAGTCTTTGGAATCGCCAGGTGTCCGTGGGGACCGCGTGCACCCTGTGATTATATGTGTGTGCGCATTTTATTTGACCAAAACCATGACAAATGTTTTGGGGTTTTTTCTTCCCCTTCTTTTTTTTCCTTCTTCATGAATTACTGACACTATGTTGTGGAAGCAGCAGGGAAATGACCTCAAAATGCAAAGAATCAACACCGGCACTGCATTTCGCAGCAGGGATGCTGATTGTAGGGAGCAGTTTAAGGGTTTCACCAAACCAACCAGTGAAGGTCCAGTATCGTTTATGCATTTGACTTGGATTTAAAGCATTTTCCGATCAGATATATATATAAAAAAAATTACAGTTGTGCCTAAAAGTTTGCACACCCTTTGTAGAATCTGCTCAATCTTAATACTGTTAACATAATACTGTTGTTAAAATTTCTCCATCTGGGGATTAATAAAGTATTACCTAAAATAAGACGGATCATAAAAAGTACGAAGTTCTTTCCAACAGCGGCTTTATGATATTGGGATCCATCTTTTTTCACACTGAGGGCGACTGAGGGACCCGTACACGATTATTACAAAAGGTGCAAACACTCACCGATGCTCAAGAAGGCAACACGATACGTTAAGAGCTGGGGGTTGTAAACTTTTGAACAGGATGATCGGTGTAAATAGTTATTCGGAGGAGTTTGAGGATTTTTCAAAATGAACGCAGATTTTCCAGGGATTTGGGCCAAGACGCTTCGTGTGACATCACAACGCACATTCGGTCAAGGCCCTCTTCGATTCACGTGCGCCAACCCACGAGTACAGCTAAAATGTTTCATTTAACGACAAACCGCTGCGAAGGACCGTGCTAAACAAGTTTGTACAAATGCAATTTTGCCAATTCCAGTCGTTTACAGCAACTAAAAACTTTGTCAATGAATTTGCATTGCAAATTTTGGGGGGAAACTGCAGCCAAATCAAGCAGTTTTGGCCATAACAAAAAACAAGAAAAGTTTGAAATCCTGTACAGACTGTTTAACCATGTATTATAGTGGTGGCTATTTCACAATACAGCAATGACACTGGCATGTACGGAACCGCCAGCAGTATTACTCACATTTCTTAATTCCACAGTTGGGTTGAGAAATATCTGGCAACTAAATATTTTTTAAAAATCCCAGTGATAAACAGCCAGAATTCAATTAGCCTACTGAGAATGGTCCATGAAGGGGATTATTTTCCTATAAAAGCAGTGTTGTGTTTTTTTTATATATATATATATATATATATACCAAAGCAATTTGCCAAGAATGGTCTTTTTTTTAATTGTTTTTATTTTAATTATTATTAAAGAACAGCACTTTGTATTTTATAGCAGTGTATCATTTTAATGTCATCTTGTGGAACATCTACCAAACAGGTTAGTTCCTGTTATCACTTACCTTGTAGCATCTATAAACAATGGTTCTCCAACCAGCCTCTCTTTTTCTCTCTCTTAAAGTTAAGTCAAAACACTCACACTCTCAAACTCTCACTCACACACACACACACACACACACACAGCAGGAGCTCGTCATGCTTGCTGACTTATAAAGCATTGTCATTGGAGACTCCTCCCATAAACGTCTCCTTACAGACGTCTTCACCATGTCAACCCTTTTTTTTTCTTCTTAATCTGTTTAATATTAGTCTTCATGTATGTGCTGTGTCCACTGTCCACCATTCACGCTGTTACTATAGAAACGATAACATTACTAATGAAAAATTTCTACCCGACCCCCGTCCTATTCGCGACCTCTGAACTCGTAGGTGAACCCCTGTGGAGGATGTGAAGGCAGCACCAGAGCTGCTGTCACAGGAAATTAATCAACACCTGACCAATCAGAATCGAGAATTCAGCCAAACTTTTTTTTTTTTCTTTAAATAATAATTTTTACAACAATCAGGATAAAGTGTGGTTAAAGTTGATCATGGATCACTAATTAAGGAAATAGGTATATGTCGGAAATTTCCGGAAATCTGGGAGCCAATCAGTGACCGTCAGGGTGCAGGTGTGCTCAGGTGTGCAGCGCGAGACTCCATTTAGCCGCTTCAGTGTGTCCCCTGGAGCACAGCTTCCAGGTGCGGAGGCGGATCTCTTCTCTTCTCTGCTGTTCTCTGCTCTTCTCATCCCATCTCGGTGCTGGAAATGGAGCCTGCGACAGAAACCACCAACACAGGCGTGCACGTGCGGGATGACCTCGCCGAGAAATGCCAAAAACTATTCCTAGAGTTTTTGGAGGAGTAAGTCGGGGCTTCCCTGCTGGGTTTGACTCGGTTTCGGCAGAATGTCCAAAGTCAGAGTGAGCAGACCGAATGAAATATTTTCCAAATCACACACGACCTCCTAAAATCGTCCCTCGATCGGATTTAATTACTAATTAAATAAGTGATTGCAGATGCGCTGTGGCGCCTGTAGAGGGCACTCGTGCTTCCTTTTTTTAAAAATCCGCTTTGTGTGTGAACGCCATTGAAATGGAAAATGCGTGTCTCTGCTTTGGTTTTTATTCCCGCTACGCTTTTTCCTTTCTTAAACTGATCATATCATAGTGTGTACAACATCCGTCTAATTTACCAGTATGAACCAATGCCCTGCTGAAATGGGAATTGTATTGGTTTTAATGGAGACTGTAATGGTCCCTGCGAATCTCTAATGGTAATTTTGTTGTCTTCTATTAGTGGAATGTTATATCTTGTGAATACCATTAAGGACCGGTAGTGATTTTGATGGTTTGCTCAAGGTTTGTACTGGTATTTGTAGTGGAAACCATTAGAATTTCTGTTATAGTTTCTATTGTGTTTTTGTTTTTTGTTTTTTTTTTGTCCCTATTTTGCCCTCTAATTTGGTCTTGCCTGATTCCTACCCATCAGCCATCTTTCCCCTAAGGTACTACTGATACCAGTTGGCAGTGTTAACTTTGACATTTTCCTGTACGAGTCAAAGTTCAGAGTACTCTACGGTCATGCAAAAATGTCACCATAATCGTTAAAATAAAGTTAAACAACGCTCTGTAGTTTTAGCTTGTATAGTTAAATTAGTCACTGTATCTAATTCGAATCTGATAAGACTGCCTGAAAATGAGTCTCAACTCTGTTCTTCCTTGATTCGACTTTAGGTTTCAGGATAAAACTGGCGACCCGCTGTATTTAGCAGAAGCTCAGGAGCTGATCCGACCAGAGAGAAACACTCTGACCGTGAGCTTCACCAACGTTGAACACTATAATCAACAACTGGCGACCACTATTCAGGAGGAGTACTACAGGCGAGTCTGATTTAGTATTAATCAAGACGCTGTGGTTCAAATTGGTGGAGGTCCAAACATCTAGATGTGTGTATATGTATGTCTGTATGTAATCTCTATCTCTGATTTGTCTAAATGCTTTTTGCATGAAGGGTAGGAACGGACTATTGCGGCGCGGTTCAGTTGCTTATTGTTTTCTATGTAACTGTTGTTCCTGCTGCTTTCAGGTCGTCCTGCAACTCCGTTCTAGTGTTGCTGGCTTCTCTCTTTCTTTCCTTATCGTCAGCCCGAGAGTGTGTTGTGAAATCGTACGTGTATTTTTACTTGTTTCTCTTCAGGGTGTACCCGTTTCTCTGTAGAGCAGTGCGCCACTTCGCTCGGGACCACGGAAACATCCCGCCATCCAAGGAGTTCTACGTGGCCTTTTCTGGTTTTCCTTCAAGGCAAAAGTAAAGCGTTTCACGTCACGATTCCTAAGAATACGAATGACCGAACTATTTGTTTGTGTGCTGTACGTGTTTGATGGTTTCTGATTGAATTGTAGTATCTATAAGCCCGCATAATCCACCATGCTCGCAACCAAGGGCTCCGTTTCTGGGAATCTGTTCCGCAAGCCGGAAGGCTTGGTTACTCTGCTGTTTTGCGTTCCGTCTCTGCAGGATCCGCGAGCTTTCGACTGCACGTATCGGCACTCTGCTGCGCATCAGCGGACAGGTGGTGCGTACGCACCCTGTTCACCCAGAGCTGGTGAGCGGTACGTTCCTCTGCCTCGACTGCCAGTCCGTCATTAAAGATGTGGAGCAGCAGTTCAAATATACGCAGCCTACCATCTGCAAGAACCCTGTGTGTGCCAACCGACGCAGGTTCATGCTGGACACCAATAAGTCACGCTTTGTCGACTTCCAAAAGGTAAGTGCAGGAAATATTTGAGGTGTCGGGGAATACTTCACCTTGAAGCGCCAGAATCCTGTGGGTGGAACAGTGCTGTGTGTCTCAGGTGCGTATTCAGGAGACTCAGGCAGAGTTGCCCCGGGGCTCTATCCCACGCAGCGTGGAGGTGATTCTGAGGGCCGAGGCTGTGGAGGCCGCGCAGGCCGGCGACCGCTGTGACTTTACCGGGACTCTCATTGTGGTCCCAGACGTGTCTGCCATGGCTCTCTCAGGTAAGAATCACTGTACTTTATATTTTATATATATACACACACACACACACACACGTTTACCTGACGGAGTACTGTGCTGTCCTGCATTCCATCTCCAGAATAAAAACTGTACTTTAAAGGAGTAGGTTGTAATTTTGAGGGCCCTCTGCTGCTTCTGAAGTAAACTGCATTTCCTGGAAGAATACTGATGAGACGTCCCTTTCACCAAAACAACCCAGATGCATAACAGTATTGAAAAACATAACATTTATATTGTTAGAAGGATGGATGGATGTACTTTATTGATCCCCAAGGGAAAGTTTAGGTGAAGGCTCTAGAAATACCCTTACAAATAAAAACCCAATACAAATTAGGTCTAAATCCGAATACAAATGCAGATATTTAAAGGAAAAAACCAGAAACCCGAGGTGGCATTGTGTTTTTGTTACTCCCCGTGTGTGTTGGCCGCATGTCTTGCAGGCACCAGGGCGGAGACCAGCAGCAGAGTGACTGGAAAGGAAGGTTTTGAGGCTGATGGAATCCAAGGCTTAAAGGCTTTGGGAGTCCGAGAGCTGTCCTACAGACTCGCCTTTCTGGCAAACAATGTTGCTCCGACGAACCCCAGGGTGAGGAGGACTAGGCTTCGAGTTCTCCAGGGGTTTCCCCAAAACCATGGATGTTCACTTCCACCATCTTGGTGTCAGATATCGTGCGTGATTTTGGTGAACAGGGTTGTGTTTTGAAAATGCTGTTGATATGACTGTCCATATTGAGCAGTTTGGAGGGCAGGAGCTGCGGCAGGAAGACCAGAGTGCGGAGAGTGTGAAGAATCAGATGACCGTGCAGGAGTGGGAGAAAGTGTTCGAGATGAGCCAGGACAAGAACCTCTACCACAACCTGTGCACCAGCCTCTTCCCTACCATCCATGGTGTGTTGAATATTGTTACTGTATTTGTATCAAACCCTGGTTGTTTTTTTTTTTTTTGTTTTTGTTTTTTGCAGTGTACAGATTGTACTGTCGAGTTATTTAACACACCTAGGTTTAAGAATCCAGTTCTCCAGAAGACCCTGGAGTTTAGGGTTGGACGTATGAAGATATTTGTTATCGTGCTGTTCGTGATTGATGAAACTACTTGTAGGGAATGATGAAATCAAGCGTGGGATATTGCTCATGCTTTTCGGTGGTGTTGCCAAGACCACCATGGAAGGAACATCTCTAAGAGGAGACATCAATGTTTGCATTATTGGTGATCCCAGTACTTCCAAAAGCCAATTTCTCAAGTAAGCACAATACCCTGCTGTGGAATTCTGAGTAAACTGTTTAAAAAATGAATGAATAAAGGAACTGTCGACACCTCTCATGTCTCTCTCTCTCTCTCTCTCTCTCTCTCTCTCAGGCATGTTGAAGACTTCGTTCCCAGGGCTGTGTATACGAGCGGTAAAGCCAGCAGTGCTGCCGGTCTCACCGCTGCTGTGGTCAAAGACGAGGAGTCGCATGAGTTTGTCATAGAAGCTGGAGCCCTCATGTTGGCTGATAATGCAAGTAGTTTGGTTCAGAAGATTTTTTTTTCTTCTTTTGTGTGTTCTAAACTTTTTTGGTCTTGTTTGGACGTTTGTTTTAAACTGTGCTAAATCTATGCTTTTACCGTTTACTTCCTGTGTCAGGGAGTATGTTGTATTGATGAATTTGATAAGATGGACTTGAAGGACCAAGTGGCCATCCATGAAGCGATGGAGCAGCAGACCATCTCCATCACTAAGGCTGGAGTCAAGGTATAGAATCCCTCCTGCAGTCCAGAGACATGTGTTGAAGGCAGATTGGCGGTTCCAAATCGAATCGGTCCATAGTGTTTGAATGTGTGCGCGATGTCCAGGGTGTCCCCCGTGACCCTGTGTGCAATAAGCTGTACAGAAGATGGATGATTTATTTGCATTGTAACTAGTCTTTGTGCAGCCCTAATAGTCAGATTGAATGGGTTTTTGTTTTTTGCTCCATTTATCCATATTAACAGATTAATTTCTTTAAAGTGATGGTTTATGGTTCAATCCTGAACGGTAGTTCTTCACTGGAGATGACCTATTTTAATTATTTCTAAATCATCGGAGATCACGACTCCTTTTCGTGTGTCTGTGTATATATTTAGGCTACTTTGAACGCCCGTACGTCAATCTTGGCAGCAGCCAATCCCATTGACGGCAGGTACAATCGCTCCAAGTCTCTGAAGCAGAACATCAACATGTCCGCCCCCATCATGTCCAGATTTGACCTCTTCTTTATTCTGGTGGACGAATGCAACGAGGTGAATCTGAACACAGCTTTTCCGATTCTAGTTTCAGTTCTTCTTGTTTTGAATTCTGTTGCTTGTCTCTGGTTTGAAACTTTTTACATATTTACAATTTATTTCATCAACAAATGCGTTTTTGCTATAACGTTGCCGTTTTTAGGTGACCGATTACGCCATAGCCAGGCGAATTGTCGACCTCCATGCCAGGAACGTGGAGTCAGTAGAACGTGTCTATGCTGCGAAAGACATCCAGAGATATGTACTGTTTGCCCGACAGTTTCAGCCAAAGGTCTGCGCACAAGTCGCACAAAGCACTGATTTTTTGCATTGATCTCCCCCATAATGCCATGCGTTTTCTAGATCACCCCAGAAGCCCAGGAGTTTGTCGTGGAGCAGTACAAACGGCTGCGTCAGAGAGACGGAGGCGGCACGACCAAATCGGCATGGAGAATCACGGTGCGGCAGCTGGAGAGCATGGTGCGCCTGTCTGAGGCCATTGCCCGTCTCTACTGCTCAGACGAGGTCGGATGAACTCGCGTGTTCGTATGTGTAGTATCTCTAGTGAGCTCTAATCCCATTTCTGCAATGCTTTCGACAACATGCTATCCTGAGGATTTTAAAGACGCATAATGAGCAAATCTAAGCTAAGAGTGTGAGAGAAAATCCGTTTTTGAGACAAAATAAGAATATCAGAATAAGTGGATTGCAAGGGACGACAGGCTCTCTGAGTATGACTCTGATACATCTATTATACATGTATTACAGAAATTAAATTGCAATTTGTAAACTGTAATTTAATGTGTGGCAGCCTGGGGGAACCCTTCACATGGTGAATAGTTCAGAAAACTGCAGACTTTCCTGGATCCCCCCCCCCGTAGTCGTTTTTGACCGTTTTGCCAGAATTTGGCCGTATCAGCATCAGATGGGTTTTCCCAGACCACCACGTATATCGGAATACGTTACTTTTTTGTGATGGTAACGTAATATTTCCCTCTTTTCTTAACGCTCAAGGTTCAACCTAAACATGTAAAAGAAGCATTTAGACTCCTGAACAAATCTATCATTCGTGTCGACTCGCCCGATATCAGCTTTGACCAGGAACAAGATGAAGATATGAATGGTTATCCTATTCCGTCATCAGATTATATGATTCTCGTTTGGAAAAAGGATTCTATATTCATAGTATCTGGTCCTTTTTTCGTGTAGATCAGAATGGGCTTTTGACTGGAGAGATGGAGGGTCAAAATGGCGTCGTTGGCGATGCAATGGAGGCCATGGACACCGGCGAGGCAGAGCGACAAGAGAAGACCGCTACAGCCAAACCGGCTCTCCGCATGTCCTTTGCAGAGTACCGCCGAATCTCCAACCTGTTGGTGCTGCACATGCAGAAAATGGAGCAGTGTGAGTCACTATGAACATCTACAACCGAAATGGCTGTGCCTTTTTATCATGGAAAGTGAGTCGGAACTGACCGCGTTTCTGTTTTTAGTGGACGAAGAGTCGTCTCTAAAGAAGAGCGAGCTCGTCAACTGGTACCTGAAGGAAATTGAGAGTGAGATTGAGTCTGAGGCTGATCTCATTGCCAGGAAGAATCTTATCGAGAGAGTGTTGCATCGGTTGGTCCATTATGTGAGTGTAGACTTAACTAAACCAACGAATTCTATCCATGTCTCAAATCTCACATTGGTATGTTTTGGGTCACAAATTTTTCCGAGTGGGAAAATTGAGCAATTCCAAACTGCTAATCTAGTGACCGGGAAAAATCGACGTGAGAGATCCTAAACTTGATGCGCGTGTCATGCTTTTAACAAACCAAATGTTTGGCGCAAATAAATTCCTCTGACCCAATCGTATGCTTCAGGTGGCCTTATGACCACTGCTGTCTAATCTCCCAAGATCTAGTTCCTACTTGCACTTGGTTCTTCTGAACTTCATATCCAATCAAGGGAAATGTAACTTCTAAAATTTCCTTCAATTTAACTTTTAACATGAAATGATCATAAAATAAGATTTGAAAGTTATTCATGTATGGAAAATCACACTTTACACAAATACTCCCATCTTCAATGCTCAAGTTCTCATTTAATTTGACCGAATAATGACCTAATTTGTGCTGGCCAGCAAATTAAAATTGAAGCCATTACTAGATGTAATAAATAACCGATTAAAAAATAGCCTGGACTTCTTTATTTTCAACCATCTGCCTCAACAGTGCGACGTAAATAAAAAATGATTAGTTTGTTGACCTTCACCTTCTAAAGTGAGCAAAGGACTGCATGTTTTAGATGACCGGTACATGTATAGATAATGTCTGGTCACTATTCATGTTATTCATGTTTATACTTTTCTTTCTTTTACATAAAAAAATTAATTAATATTACAGGACCATATCATCATAGAGTTGACCAAAACGGGCCTAAAGAAGGTCGCAGATGAAGGAGATGAACCTGTTCTGGAGGAAGACCCTTTCCTAGTGGTTAATCCTAATTATGTATTGGAAGACTAGAGGAGAGTGGTATTGATTTGATTTTTTTTTCCACCACTTCTTGGCTATTTATTGTTCATGATGTGATGAATAAATTAAAAGTGGGAACATTGGTCTTTTTTCGTTGTCCGTGAACTTTTTACACTAGGTGGCGCAATTTCCACGTGTAGCAAATATACAATAGACTCCAAAACTTTGGCATCTGTTGCAATATTACACACAGGGGGTTTTGTAGGCTTTTGAAGTAAATCCGAAGACATTTACACAGGGTTTAAGGCAGGTTCTGAAGTGGAGTTCAGCTCCAGGTGAAAATGAAGCCGAACTCCTTGACCTTTTTGCATGCTGCTATTATTACTGCCCTAATTCAAGGATGTATTATTAATGTGTTTATGGTGAATAATAATAGCAAGGCGTTCACTTCACAAAGGAGCTTTTCTTATTAGCTTATTATTGAATACACTGTTGGGGTGCTTTTAAATGGACAAACCCATTTAAGCTACCTGGAATCGTTAAGGTCTAGGTCTTCGCTTTAACTAATGTTTTTGTCCTGTCCCTCCATTGCAAATATTTGTACTTTTTTTTTTTTTTTTTTTTATATATATACAAAAATGTGTGCTAATATTCCCTGTATGTCACTCGCAGTAGTAATTAATCTCTACATAGAGGGAGCGATGCAGCAGCGCTTAAGTCCTGTAGTCTGTCCAGCTGTCTCGCCTCTTCATCTGCACTACTAAGCTCGAACAGAGCCATAACTCTCGTATAGCTACATTGCATTCTGGGACTTGTGGTGCAACGTTTGCACCACTACTTCAAAGTTGGATTTCTCTTTAATATGACATTAGGTAAGATTAGTTAAATAATTCAAGATTAGCTTTCAAGCAAATGGGTTTGACATTTGAATGATTGATTTTTATTTATCTATTTTTTAACCCCTTGAGCCCAACTCCATTCCCACCCATGTTCATAAAACCCCGCCCTCTGAGGGGGGAGGGGGGGGGGGAGTGACCCCCATCCAAACTAGTGACAGGAAGTTTGGATTCAATTTACCGACTCGGATCTTTGAATCACATTCAGCACAATGAACGAATCTTTTTACGAGTCAGTTCGTTCATTTCAGCAGAATATAATTCAAATGTTACATATCAAACTCCCCAACACACCTAGTACTTAATCAACTATCAAATAAGTTTTAAGGTAATGCAGCCAAGGCTGAATTATCCATCTTCTACCGCTTACTCCTTTTCAGGGTCACGGGGGAACCTGGAGTCTATCCCAGGAAGCATCGGGCACAAGGCGGGGTACACCCTGGACAGGGTGCCAGTCCATCACAGGGAACAATCACATACACACTCACAGACACATTCATACACTACGGACACTTTAGACACGCCAATCAGCCTACCATGCATGTCTTTGGACTGGGGGAGGAAACCGGAGTACCCGGAGGAAACCCCCACAACACGAGGAGAACATGCAGACTCCGCACACGCGTGGCCCCAGCGCGAAGGCCGAATTGTTAATTAATATCTCAGCTGGTTCTTCAGGCCATGCATTCTGTCGGTTCATCTCACCTCCCGATCCGAGTCGTTCTTTTTTTTTGTCACGTCTGTTCTCCGGTAACACTAATGATGATTTCACGTCTCGAGTCTTCGGGTTCGAGTCGTTCGTTCCTCCCGTTTCCGGTATCGCATGGTGCACGTTCCGAACGAACAAACGAACGTTTCGAACGCGCAGACCCGAACCCGAATCGCTTCAGTGTCCTGTACAGAATCTATAAGGATGTTGAAGTGCATGCCCTGTCAAAAATGAGCGAATCACTCTCTCATTGTTCCCGAGTCATATTAAAGATTCGTTCCAAACGACACACCACTAATCCAAACACTAACCAGCCTTCTGGACCGGATGTCAGTTTCCCAAATGGGCTTTCTCACACCACATAATACTTGTAGTCCTGACTTCCTGACTCAGACCTTCATCTCTGATCATATTCTACCTCATTTGCAGGTTATTCGCACAAGTACGACCCAAAACAAACTCGACCATTGCACCTTTAACACGTCTCGGGTCGAAGATGTCCTACAGTCAAACGAATCTGCACGTTCTAACCCAGCTGTTCGTTTATATCCCGAGGACCCGTAATAGCCCACACCTGCACTTTCATGCACGTCGTGATTAATCTAACTGTTCGGAATGCTCCGCGGTAACCTGACACCGCGGTACCGAGGCTCGCGCGCGCGCGCGTCCAGTCGGCTGTAATCCTACACCGGCAGCGTCGAAGTGCGCGCGCGAGAGAATGTGCGTTTGAATCCTGAGCGCGTCGCGTGCCAAGCTCGAGCCTGAAACACAAGGATGTAACCGCCACCCTGAGCCGGGTATATAAAACCCTCGCGCACATCTGTCCGGAGAGCCGCGCGCTGTTTCCAAACACACCTCTCTGATCGTAGCGGGGTTTTTATTCATCTCTGAAAGTCTTGTTCCTCTCGAATAAAAAAAGTGTTGCTCTCAAAGGATTTACTACAGAGTTTTTGCTGTTTGCATTTGGTAAGTAAAACGCTCTTTTGATGTTGTTATTTGTTTGTTTAAATAGATTGAGCTAAGCTAACTAAAACTTCCTGAACCTATACTCTTAGAAAAAATAAAAGAAAATAAATTAATATACCTTTGCTTGTCAACTGAAATGGTACCCACACTAAAGTACCCCCCCTCCTTTTATTATTATTATTATTATTATTATTATTATTATTATTATTATTATTATTATTATTAATAATAATTGTAAAGTGATTTAAGGACCACTTTTGCGCATATGTTTAGTTTTAATTGAGTAACAGGGCTTCACTTTTATAGGTAAAATAGTTTAAGTACCTTTTAGTTATGTAGTTATGGATGCCACCCCAGTGATAAGTACCCTTTCCTCCCTCCTGAGAGAGTACTACTAACTACCCAGCTTCTACCCTTGTCAAATTTGCTTTCTAACTTGGTATTTTTAATGTATACGTTTAGTTCATTCCAGTTTTAATACCTCTACTTGAAGATGAAATTCAGGTATGGTTCAAAGCATCTACACTCTTCGTAGAAAAACTTTTTAATTTTATAAAATTTTTAATTGATAAATTTTTTTTTTAGAAGAAAAAAACGCCAACTTTCAATCCTGTTCATGTTTTGTGTTCAGTTTATAGTGTTTGTAGCGACTGGCCAAACATCATGATTCCACCTGGAGACTGTCTGTATGCTGGGAGGAAGAGGAGAAAGCCCATGCAAAAGCAGCTGAGTATTTAAAACTCGTGTTGCTCTCATGAGAATAGCCAAACATAGGAGAGTTCACTTGGCTGAATGCAAAAAAGAAGAAAAAAAAGAAAAGTCGACGTCCCTGATACTTTATACATGTTCATTTCGAGATATTTCTTCTGTTCGTGCATCAGTAGATTCACAACTATGGATGAATTCGTCTTGCTTGAGTCATTTAAAGGCGCAATAGATGATTTAAAAAAATATTTTTTTGGTATTTATTGAAATTGCTTACTTATGCAAAAAATCTGAAGGATATTGCGACCATGCTACAAAATGATATTGGTTTAAGCCATGATCTCAATACAAGTGTAGTACATAGCTGAGAAACCCCATTTGGAAAACTGACTTGTTTGTGTTTATATGGGCCTCGGGTCAGTCATTTTCTACACTCTATCACCAGGAGAGATGAACGGGAACGACCGTTTAAATGTCAAACCCACGTACGTAACCGTTCGCGATCGAATCTTGGTTAAAACAAGTTGATTTCGTTTTACGTGATGCACCTTTAAATAAAAACTACAGAAATACGTAAAGAACACTCTGTTTCGTTTCTAATAGAGACGTAATGGGTAGACATGTGCGTCGATTTCGTGTCAGGCCAATATTGCCTCGAAGTGCCGGATCAGTATTTTACATTTTCTATGTGTGGTGTTGGTTGTTTTTTTTTTTAAATGTCGGAAATGTGTGATGTTCACAGAGATGACACAGATTGCTCCAGAAAGTAGGACATGGCACCATCACATGACTTGGCATAAGCTTGCAGAGTCAGCACAATCAAATACACAATAATACTCAGATCTCTGACATTCTTATTGGTTATAGATTGATATTGGTTATAGATTGATATTGGTTATTGGTTATAGATTGATGTTGGTTATAGATTGATATTGGTTATTGGTTATAGATTGATGTTGGTTATAGATTGATATTTGTAATAGATTGATATTGGTTATAGATTGATATTGGTTATTGGTTATAGATTGATGTTGGTAATAGATTGATATTGGTTATTGGTTATAGATTGATATTGGTTATAGATTGATATTGGTTATTGGTTATAGATTGATATTGGTTATAGATTGATATTGGTAATAGATTGATATTGGTTATTGGTTATAGATTGATATTGGTAATAGATTGATATTGGTTATTGGTTATAGATTGATATTGGTTATAAATTGATATTGGTTATAGATTGATATTGGTTATAGGTTGATGTTGGTATTAGATTGATATTGGTTATAGATTGATATTGGTTATTGGTTATAGATTGATATTGGTTATAGATTGATGTTGGTTATTGGTTATAGATTGATATTGGTAATAGATTGATATTGGTTATTGGTTATAGATTGATATTGGTAATAGATTGATATTGGTTATTGGTTATAGATTGATATTGGTAATAGATTGATATTGGTTATTGGTTATAGATTGATATTGGTTATAAATTGATATTGGTTATAGATTGATATTGGTTATAGGTTGATGTTGGTATTAGATTGATATTGGTTATAGATTGATATTGGTTATAGATTGATGTTGGTTATTGGTTATAGATTGATATTGGTCATAGATTGATATTGGTTATAGATTGATGTTGGTTATAGATTGATATTGGTTGTAGATTGATGTTAGTTATATATTGATGTTGGTTATAGATTGATGTTGGTTATAGGTTATATATTGATATTGGTTATAGATTGATGTTGGTTATAGATTGATATTGGTTATTGGTTATAGATTGATGTTGTAATAGATTGATGTTGGTAATGGATTGATGTTGGTTATAGATTGATGTTGGTTATAGATTGATATTGGTTATTGGTTATAGATTGATGTTGTAATAGATTGATGTTGGTTATAGATTGATATTGGTTATTGGTTATAGATTGATGTTGTAATAGATTGATGTTGGTAATGGATTGATGTTGGTTATAGATTTATGTTGGTTATAGATTGATATTGGTTATTGGTTATAGATTGATGTTGGTTATAGATTGATGTTGGTTATTGGTTATAGATTGATGTTGTAATAGATTGATGTTGGTAATGGATTGATGTTGGTTATAGATTTATGTTGGTTATAGATTGATATTGGTTATTGGTTATAGATTGATGTTGTAATAGATTGATGTTGGTAATGGATTGATGTTGGTTATAGATTGATGTTGTAATAGATTGATGTTGGTAATGGATTGATGTTGGTAATGGATTGATGTTGGTAATGGATTGATGTTGGTTATAGATTGATATTGGTTATTGGTTATAGATTGATGTTGGTTATAGATTGATGTTGGTTATTGGTTATAGATTGATGTTGTAATAGATTGATGTTGGTAATGGATTGATGTTGGTTATAGATTGATGTTGTAATAGATTGATGTTGGTAATGGATTGATGTTGGTAATGGATTGATGTTGGTTATAGATTGATGTTGGTAATGGATTGATGTTGGTTATAGATTGATGTTGGTTATAGATTGATATTGGTTATTGGTTATAGATTGATGTTGTAATAGATTGATGTTGGTAATGGATTGATATTGGTTATTGGTTATAGATTGATGTTGGTTATAGATTGATGTTGGTTATAGATTGATATTGGTTATTGGTTATAGATTGATGTTGGTTATAGATTGATGTTGGTTATAGATTGATGTTGGTTATTGGTTATAGATTGATGTTGGTTATAGATTGATGTTGGTTATAGATTGATATTGGTGGCATGATACCACTTTTCCTTTTCCGACAGCGATACCTTATGAAACCTTGACTATGAGCTAGTATCGATGCCCATCTGATATTGTTTCGTTTAAAAGCTACTACGCTTTACATTTGTACATTGTAAATGTAATAAATATAATAAAGTAGAAAGTATAAATAATAAACAGTGGAGAGTTTTTATACGTAAATATTTCCAGTTTCCAAAATAAACCATACTTTATGAATCTTTAAGGAATTTTTTAAAAACAATTATTTTCTTTATACTTACACCCCATTCAAGTACAAATGACACCGTCAGGAAAATTTTATCTAAATTACAAGATTCAACTTGGTTCATTCACAAGAAAATATACAGTAAATATACAGTACATGCAGGATAGTGATAACAGGTAAGAGATAAGTGAGTGATAAGTGAATTATTTGGTACTTAAAGGTGTGAATAAGTGTTCCTGGGATTCACTCCAGCCCCAACTCGACCCTGGCGATGATTAAAAACAGTTAAGAAGATGAATGAATGAGTTTTAAATAACTCCTTGACTTTCCCTAGTCATTAAAGACATACATTTTAATGACAGCAGTTTAATCTATTCTCAGATTCAGTATTTATGTCTCTGCGTGTTATTGAGTATGAATCCTACATACTGGGGGGGAGGGACTAAACTGAAGCATCTGGGCGAAATCTAACTTTCACTTAACTCCTTGATATCCTCTTCTCCATCCCTGGTGGCCGAATGTGTACGTGACACTTCTTGTCTGTTTGGTTCGAACAGAAAACCGGCAGGGGTGAACCAGAAGTCGAACCCGTCTAAAAGACACCGGGACCGTCTCAATGCCGAGTTGGACAGACTGGCCGGCCTGTTGCCTTTCAATCCAGAGGTCATCTCCAAACTGGACAAACTGTCGGTGCTGCGTCTCAGCGTGAGCTATCTCCGCGTCAAGAGCTTCTTTCAAAGTAAGAAAGATTACGCGTCTCTATTGTTTTACCTAGTTAAAGGAGTTTGAATCCGCAGCCTCTCTTTCGCCTGTCAATCACAACAAAACTAGCCAATCACAGGCATTTGTGAGCTCATGTATGTAAAAGATGGTAGATAGCACTTTGCTCAGAGTAATAGCCATAATATATAACCTACGTCCCACTATGTATACAAAGTATACACACCACTATTGTTTCAAAGTTTGTTTTACAGGCTTTGTAGCTTTATCTTTGTCACCATATATGAAAAGCAAGCTATTCTATACTATACTATACTATACTATACTATACGCATTGCATAGATTCACCAGATACACCAGCAATCTCTGCTGCTTCACGATATCTCTAAAGGCATTTAATGAGAGGATACGATGAAAGCATGGTTATACATATTCCCCCATGTTTTTTGTTTTTTTTTGCATCCGAGAGTAAACGGAAACGTCTTGCAGCCAGGAAGCAGAGTTATAACCAGCGAAGTAAAGAAACGTCGCTTTATCACATCATACCTTGGATTTGTGTCGCACATGTGCATTGAGCATGAACTCTCTCGCCAGGTAGTGTGAGTGGAGAGTAAGATATTTGCCATGCATACTGTGTATATGTATACATACACGCCCATTTTTAGACCTTCTGTTCTCGTGTTCAGAAGACACCCTGGAACGTAAACAGGGAACCAAATAATAGAACAATATAACCATGCCATCTGGCCTTCTGAATATTATGGCTCTGACGGGGCTGGTCAGGTTAATGTTGACTTTGACATGGTCCTTTTGTTCTGAAAGATTTATTTCCGGAAGTACTTTATTTTCAGTTGAAGGCCAAGTACTATTTTTTTGGGTACATCATGATGTGTATAGATGGGTAGATGGATAGATAGATATACAGTATGAAAAATCTTGTCTTATTATTCAGGTATGTATCTTAAAGCATGTTTAATAATAATAATAAGAAGAAGAAGAATCCAAAATGTGGGTTTAACATATTTAGGAGGGCGAGGATATCTGGATCTGATGAATCCTTAGAGTTATTAGCATGTTGTTGTTTTTGTTGCAGTAAAAGTTCCCAGTTTCACTTACGTCATTTCAAGTGCACAGGTTGTGTTGTGTTTGTGTTTAGATTTTCTTTTGTTATTCTCACTCCGTAGTCGGGTAAATTTGTTTGATGCAAATTTGCTTTAAGAGAGGTCACCATCACTGACAGCTACACGGTGCAGGATTTGGGAATTTCCATGCCACTTACGTAAAAACATCTCGTAAACATCTGTGCCCCGGACAATTTGCGTTAAGTAATATGTCCACGTAGCTCTTACTGTGACCGTCTGGAACACCGACACGATCGGCGCATAAACTTGCCACCTCCAATGTAATCAGATAAGCTCTGGTTGAAGGGAAGACAGTTGCTCTTCCCATCAAGATTGCTTTTCCAAGATTGCTTTTCCCTCCCTCAGTAAAATATGGCAATGCCTGGACATGCCTTGCTAAAAATGTAATCTGTACCTGAATATGTTTTTCTTGTTATGCAATTTGTGTGTTTTGATTTGGCACAAACTGAATCGTGTCAGCACGCTAGCTAAAACCTCGACCGGAGGATAAAGAGACATGGATCAGGTCAGGAGTGGGCTCAAATTGCTCGCTCTGACCAGTTTGCCATCTAAACCTATGAAGAAACTCCTTGAATACTATGATAACCCACAACCGGGGTATTATAAATCTCATACAACCGTTCATAATCTACCATTTACTAGCGTCCCACCATATTATAGAACAAGTAAATGACTTACCTTACTACTTAAGCAAAAAAAAAAAAAAAAACTACAATTCCTTCAGTCCTTTTTACTTTGTTAGGATAACATCGGACTCTCAATGTGTCACCAGAGTCATAGTCAGACTTCTTTCAGTCCTGAAGTTAGGCCATGATGTTTAAAGTATGCATACGAAGTGCAGTACTAACCACGGATTACTGTTACAGGATTGTCAAGGCGACTCACAGCAGCTCTGGAAGAGCAGATCATAAATAAAATAAATCGGCATTGCAGTAAATACAAAATTGGAAAGGAAACCGGATTGGAAGAAATATGTCAAGTCAGTGGCCTTGTCACCGCCTAAAAATTTGACATCACATCTCGTTACCCATATCTGTAGTGGAAGCTGATGTGGATCCATACAACACAGTTGTCTTGTTATGTAATATGACGATAATAACCCATTGTTTTTATCTCCCTTGAGATGAAATTCATATTGCTAATCAGTGGCATCACTGATTTGACTGAAATGCAAGATGGACTACCACATCATTTACCACATCAGTAAATAATGGTTTTGGGTATGTTAAAGCACTCGAATGAGAACTTTCAGCCTTTTAAAGCACTCCGAGCCATTGGACAGAGGCTTTCTGGAGACTGGTGCTTTGGTGTTTTGAGACTCCGACAACAATCCATGCATTACAGCACATGAGGGAGTAATTGAGCTCCACATGGAAAAGCTGGCAGCTGCCAAGATAAGAGACTCCTAGCACCGAATGCCTCTTGGGAAATGCTTTCCTGATTGCAGCCTGGCAAGCCTCACAGCCTCCGGGTGATGTGGAAAGCAACAGAGGAAGGTCCTGATGGTTCACCAACCCTCTTAGTGCTCCTGGATGCGTTCGGAGACTCCCGATCAAGCTCTCGTTCCCTCAGAAGACAGTTGTTCTGTCCCATGCTTTTTATATCTTGACAGTTATGGAGATTTTATGACGGGTTACTCCTTGAACAAAATAGGCGGTTTCCAACGAAAGCGTGAGATTTAATGGAATGGTTGAGAGGGGGGGAAAAAAAAAAAGGAGGGGGGAAAGGGGGGGGGAGAAATTAAGTAACGTGACTGTGATGTACTGTGTGAAATGGTACGAGGGTTGTAGGCACTCTATGTCTGCTGACTTACATCGAGCTGCATTACCGCAAACCTCCATCTCGTACAGACTTGGTTAAATTTTTCAGAGCCGTAACTACAGCTAGGAATCAGATCTGCCTGATGTCAATTCAAAACGGGATTATTCATCTATTTCGTTCTTTTACCTAGGATGTATTCCTTCCTTGCCTAATTTCTCTCTCTCTCTCTCTCTCTCTCTCTCTCTCTCTCTCTCTCTCTCTCTCTCACTCTTTTGAAATAAAGCCAAGCCTCAACCTCAAGAAAGAGCCTGCCGAACTTGTATGTGAGTTCATTCAGAGATAACCAGAGTGAACAGATGTTAGAACGCTGATCCCTGGGGTCATAAATGCCCATGAAGGAATCCCAATTACGTGTGTGCTTGGCAGCCGTTCGACTCTCTCTCTCTGGCGGATCCTTACCGAGCATTGCGTGCAGATCAGAGGAAATTCCATCACAGCCAGCCTGTCATGCAAAACACTCTTGATTTTTTTTTCTCTCTCTCTCCCTGTTGCCTTTTTCATCATGTGTCTGTGTTACGTTCCTACCAGACTCTGTTACGAGCTAAAAAAAGAGGCTACGTCGCCGAGAATCGGCACATTCCCAGCGTGCGGTTTAGTACGGGGGGCAGAGCGCTGCCTTTAACACTCCTTCGTGAGAAATCCATGTGTCTTTATCCCCTGCATGCCTCCACCTGCCATTCCTGTTTGTGTAAATTACTCATGATCCGCGTGAGATAGTACGAATTTTGAATAATTGTTATATAATTGAGACTAACAGCGTTTAGGGGAAACTAAATTGATCAGGTTTATATTTGTTGGCAACAGAAAACAGCCCGTTTGCACGCAGTGTCGTGCAAAGCGGCAGTAAATGACCCAAATAAAGAATTCTAGCTGTAAGCTACGCTGTGTTGTGTGACAGCTGCTATTATGTACACCCGACGTTTCCTTCTTAACTCCCTCATTTGTTCCTCGTCAGGTTTTCTAATAATTGAGGGTAATTTAACCCGTTTATATAGTATTTTACACATTTACTCTCCGAATGTTGCGCTGCACAAAGAAGCGCTGATCAAATTAATGTTTTGTGAAGATTCTTTTTTTTTTTTGTTCCTCCCATTTATTAAATTTCACAGCAATTAGTGACTAGTGCACTCTTCCTCTAATTAGCTGCATTTAAATAAACTCTATATTGGGCAATAGGTGTCATTTTTTATTAGCGGGAGCGGGTGTTTACAGAAAGTGCTGCTCCTATTTTTGTAGGTTACGATTTACACCTCTTCAGCCAATTTAGCCTTGAACCCTGCTGATTCAGTTTCCTCTGTGCACAATACAACATTTCAGACGCATTCCAAGGTCGTCACGTGTACAAATAAGGTCTTGTAAGCGGAATGCAGATCCGCACACTGATTTTTCAGTGCGTGGTTAATAATAATCCATTAGCTAACTGCACTGGGAATAATCCGAGCCAGGGATTAGAAACAGGATTAGGTCAGTTCTGAACAGAAACTATATTTGTACGATCTTGTTCCAGAGGAAACCGGTTACCATTGAATGAAAGAGCGGTTAATAGTTCTTATTCTCTATAAGTGATAGCTTACTAGAGTATAAATAAGAACCTAACACTGCGTTTAAACAGAAGCATGTGTATTTATTTATTTTTAACACTTTCAGAGGTTATTTGTTGTTCGCGGAATCGTAAGACAAGTTGGAATTTTTTAATAGCACCTGCCTGATGTCATATCTTCTTGTAGGGGGGCGTTACAGGAAGTGATGAATTGTAGACAGGAATTAAGGCCTGCTGGGAAAATGTTTAGGTTCATACTTTAAAAAAAAAAACCCAACAACAATCACACTGGAACTGACAAATAACGTTAAACGAAGTTAAAATAGCGCTAATTTTGAGTTTTCAAACTGGAACAATTGAAAGTTTTGTTTGTTTTTTGAAAGATTTAAAGAAATTTGGTTTGTGCTTTCAATTAAGTTTAATGAAAATTCTCATTTGGTCTCATTCCGTGATCTGAGCGAAAGATTAATGATTGGAATGAAAGCATTAACGTTGACAGTGATGGTAGATCCAGACATGTTAAAGTGGCTTAAAGGCTTCAGGGTTGGTGATCGACAACGCTTTGCGGGTTTGGTTTCCTTTGAAAGACGACCTTTCATTGGAAGACAAACCACTGTTTGGTTTGTTTTTGACGCTGGTTGGGCCACACATTGATTTGACATCTATTTGTCTTTGGTGTACACACGTACGTTTGTTTGTCTGTGCCTGCACACCTAATTGGGAATAAGGCTTTTTTTTTTTTTTGCAGATCACCAAAGCCAGTCATAAGGTTTCCCCTCGGACTGATCTCTACGTCATGTCTTCCTCACCAACCTCCTTTAAAGCTCATTCAGCAGGGTGCCCCACCCCCATCCCCACCACCACTTCCGCTTCCAAAAACAAAGCACGAATTCACCACATAAAGCCGATACGTTCTATCTTCAGACAGCAAGAACCTCACCGCCTGTTGCAGTGTGGCTGTCTGGCGCTAAAAGCGAGCACGCTGGCCCTTTAAGAGACTGCGCGTGCAATAGGAGTGGAAAAAAAAAACAGGGCTTGCGTGACTGTAGCAGACTGGGCCCTGACCTCAGAGAGCCGCTTATGAAAATGATCTGTCCGTCAGGGCTCACGAGACCAGCCGTGCACAAATGAGCCTGCAGACTCGTACTCCTTCCACTCCTTCCACCTACTGTCTACAGTATCTCTCTCACACGCTCCTGAACTGTCAGTGCACAAAAATACACACATTACATTCCAGCCTATTATAATCCCATTGTGTGTTGTAAAGACAAACGCGTAGCTACCTGAGTGTAAAGCTGATCAGTCAGCTGGGATTAAAGTGTGCTTTACTCAGCCATGTGAGAGTGGATCAGCAGTTATTACTCTGCTGTAGAAGAAGAGCTCTCGACTGGTGTCGTCGCTTCACACTGGCTGGGGAAAGTTTGCATGATTAAGACCAGGCCAGGAATGCAAGCCTTTATGTTGAAACATGGAGGAACGTAAATTCATAAATCATTATTATTATTATGATGTCATCTGCTTATGTCTAGCCAGTAGGGTTAAAATAATTCCATTGTTTGTGAGTTTCACAATTACTTTGCTGTCAAACGTGTGCCCTAATCTAAACAAGCGCCTCGTTTTCGGAATGGGGGATATTTATTCCAGCGATAATGGGGTTCACATTTGTTTATTTTACCAACCTTGGCATGTTGACTCGTCTCAGACGGTTTAATATTGTCCTGGTAGCCTTAATCCAGCTGAAAGAATTGGATCAAGATTCGTGTTTGAAACCTCTGGTTAAAATCTCAAATTAAAATACAAATACGTTAGTAGCAATGGCGAAACACGAACGGAACATGCGAACGGACGGAAACGCATCCTTATTACCTCAAGCTCACTTTAATGGACGAGCTCAGATCGCAACGACTGATGACGTAAGCGGAACGTCGTCATTTTCTTTTCTTTAATCACAGGTCTACCGGTAGAGGATCTTCAGCATGGAGAACACACCATCCATCGCTGAGTGTTATAGAAAGAATTTCCTGTGATAATCTCGTACAGTGTGACGAGATCTTTTAAAGAAAGCTGAAATCACACGCTCGAAAAACCAACACAGTAATTAGTATGTTTTTATATAAGTAATTCCTATATTTTATCACAGATCGGGACTAACTCTTATGTTAAACGTGCAATTTAGAAACATACAAGATATTTAGGAATAGTACAACTCCGATTCCAGATGATGAGATATTCATTGTCTTCACAATTTTACATTGAGGAGCGTTATTCTGAAATGTGTTTGACAAATTGTAGACGCAGTTTTTCGCAGATTGGTGAACCTCTGCCCAGCTTTACTTCTGAGAGACTCTGCTTCTCTAAGATACTCTTTTTAAATTTTTTTTATACAAAATCATCTTTCCGACCGGTTCCTAGTTACCCTAAAGCTGTTTCTTTTTAGTAACACTTACTTTTCCAGCCTTTTGTTGCCCCGTCCCAACTTTTTTGAGACACGTCTTGGTTATCAATTTCCTAAAATGACCTTCTTTTCTTCCTTCAAATGTTACATTTCCTCGGTTTAAACATGTGATATGTTTTCTATGTTCTATTACATATGATTAACATATGGGTTTATGAGATTTGCAAATCGTTGCATTCTGTTTTTCTTTACATTTTACACCGCGTCCCAACTTTTTTGGGTCTTATGTGGCGGGAAAATGTACAAACCAGAGGTGTGGGTGAGCACGGTGTTTGGCGACGAAGTCATTCATAGCCGAGGCATAAACACACATCTGCTCATAAATCGTACGTCACGGTCAGGAGCGGGCCTGGTTTTTATTTCCATCGCCTTATCGAAAAAGGTCAGCGGTGAAATGCAGCGAGGAGGGGTTTTTTTTTTTTCTTTTCTTCTTCAAACAATGGTTTTGTGAAGAGTAGCTCATCCACCTGCCTTACACGGACCACCTGAAGGTTTTGGCTCTGGTTTCAGAGTGAATCAACACATCGGCATGTGTCTTCAGAGAATTTAAAAAAGGAAAAAACAATGTGACTCTCATTGTGTTTCGTGTGAGAGGGAGGGAAAATGGTGTGCGAATGTGTTTGTGTTGTTGCGAGGGGTCAGTCAGGGAAAATAACACATCTAAGACTAAACACTACTATTGAGAACGCTTTTAACTTCAGGTCTTGTAGAGTGCGTTGTAAAGGTCGCTGCTTACACACACACACACACACACACATATATAAACACATAAACACTTGTATACACACATGCGCACACACAAACACACACATACACACATACATATACACACAGTCACGGCTATATGGGGGGGCGGGGGGTGCGGGTAAGGAAGGCAAAATAGCACGCTGAGTCACAGAGTCTCTGCACGCAACAGGGATTATTTGAAGACGGATTTGGGAATCCCTCACTCACCCCTCCCCAACACACACACAATTTTTCCCTAACCACTCATTTTGTATGTATTACATACTCCTACTTCTTTCCTCTGTTTTTTTTCTTGTCCTGATGGTAAGCAGTCGGATTTAACATGAATCAGGTGAAATCGCGCACACACCCCAGCTCTGCATATTCTCCACCGCCAACGCTCACATGCCTCAAATATCTTATCAAAAACTTCTCTGCTCTTGCCCTAAGTATTTGACCGCATTTCCAGCTTATATATATATATATATATATATGTGTGTGTGTGTGTGTGTGTGTGTGTGTGTGTGTGTGTGTGTGTGTGTGTTATATATAATATATATATAAAATGTGTGTGTGTGTTTATATATATATATGTATATAATGTTGAAAGTAGACAGATATTAAACAAGCTGAATAATCAAATACCTTTTATCTAATAGTTTATATGATGTGCAGGAAGTATTTATTACCCTGTAGCGTGACTTATGAATGAGGGAAGTAGGATGTGAAAGTGCCCAGTGTAATGAATAGATGTTTTGAGAGTTGTATCTGTCTATTCTTTATTGAAATGTCTCATTAAATGACATTAAATGGCTGAAAGCCAGTCAGAATAATCACCATGCTTCCATTTTTAAAATCTATTGTCATTCGCACAGTTTCTTTGTTAAATATTTCTTTCTTAAAGTGTAGATCTCTCTCTCTCTCTCACTCACTCTCTCTCACTCTCTCTCTCTCTCCATATATATTTATGATATATTTATGCACAGACTTTCAGCTGTTTGCAACGAACAAATCCAACAAAAGCAACTGAAATAGTTCAGCAGTTGTGAGGGATTCTATTCAGGGGGTTGAATAATTTTGAAACTGGAGAAGTCTTTATAAGTTGCATTTTCAATTGAATTATGGGAAACCACTCGAAGCATTCGTTGTGTTGAAGTATTTCAATCACTTTTGATTGATTTGTTCAGTGCAGACAGCTGAAAGTCTGTCAATTTAACAATAAACCTGATTTGCAATGGGGGTTGATTGCAACTGTATACATACATATATGTAAATCCATCCATCTTCTACCGCTTACTCCTTCTTCAGGGTCACGGGAAACCTGGAGCCTATCCCAGGAATGATCAGGCACAAGGCGGGGTACACCCTGGACAGGGTGCCAGTATATATGTGTGTGTATATATATATGATAATTTCTACATTATCGAGTCAGTACAAAAAACATTTTCGATTCCCAGACATTAGTTCTCCAGCACAAAATGAAATGTTACAGAAAAATGTTTGTATGTCAGTAAAGAAAGCAGCGTATTACATAAGACACACTTTTCAGATACAAAATAAAACGCACAATGAAGGCTGCTGGATTTTGCTGCAAAAATAAGAAGCGAGTGCGACAGTCAAAGTCTCCAGAAGAACCGTGGCTGTTTCTGTAAGATGCTCAATAAATCTTACAGCTCATTTCCTTATAAATCTTCACACCTTGTACCGGAGACTACTATTTTTATTTATTTATTTTTATCACACCAATTATTGCCTTTGTTTCATTTTATACTGTTTACAGCTCTTTACGGTATTTATGTTTTTTCTCTACAGCATTTCTAAAACTTTTGCACAGTACTGTGTATATATATATATATATATATATATATATAATATATATATATATTACATGTGATAGTTGCGTGAGAAGGATTATGACGCACGTCTTGACAGTTATTAAGAAAGAGGAAGTGAATATTTGACTCGCATGTTGGACGTTACACGCTCAAGGCTGGGACGTCCACTGAAAGATTTCCACTGGCTTTGAAATTCAGAACAGCATATTTGTTGCAGCACAGATGCAAAATATGACCGTATGCATTTTGTTGATTTGAATTACAGGGGCTGGTTGATCGTTATAGTTATATACTAAATTCCAAAAAAAAAAACCCAACAGGAGTATATGTCTGTAAATTGTATACTTTACAAAAAAATGTCAAACTCGTTACTTTTCGAACAAATCGTCCCATTTATTCACGTCGTACTCGGTGAAACGTACAGGTGCGAATAAGAGCAGCGGTCTTAACTCGCAGAACGTTACCGAGTCTGCCTTGAAGCACTAAAAGGCGGAGATCGACTTTTGTTTTCAAACTTTTGTTTTCGAATCAATTTACGCATTACTCCAAGCATATGCGATTCATCACAAGACGCATGTTTGTTACAGAACCTTGGCTCTCGGCTGTCACGCTGAAACGAATGCCGTGCTAAATTATTTCCCTGGCACAATATGCTTACCTCATGTCGAGATCCGACACTTAAACGCAGAAATCCGAGAATGATTGTACACTCATCCTGTGATTCGTTTCAAAGCAAATAAAGCGTAGGGATAACTTGTGAACCTTGCAGCTAACCTTTGAATCGGCCACAAAAATGTTTTAAATTAAAAGGAGCATTCCACGCAGAGCCCACAGTTTAACACGGCTTCTCCCAAGGAGTCAGTATTTAGGAATTTAGCTCTTTTTTGATCTGCAAAGCAAACATATGCCACTTGACTCGCCATATTCGACAAAGGCACGCACGTTTGGAGTTATTTTTCCCCGTCTCAGTCGACCGGTCACGGAAAGCGCTGCGGTAAGCTCTGAGAAAACCATCAGGATCTCTGAGAGGAATGGCGGGGAAAAAAGAGAAGGCCGTCACGGCAGCAGACCATGTGACATGTGGCCAGGAGGGTCAGGGTGGGGATCAATGTCTTTTTGTGTTGTGTGTGTGGCGTGGGAGACGCTCAACCTCCAGCGGCAACCTCCGTCCACACCCCAAATCTCAAACTCGAGTGCAAGTGGGTTCATCCAGTTTAACACCGGCTTCACGTTTTCACGTTAGCGCGTGTGTTGTGCTGACAGGCTATCGACGAGTATAATCGAACATCTCGGGCGTATGTGTACATGGGAGGAAGATTTTAATTCACAGCATTTCAAAAGATATTCCCTGGCAAATTGCACAAATATTCATAAAGCTCTCACACATGCTTCATTCCATAAAAGGTTTGTTTTGGCTGCATGCATGGAACCCATCTCTCTCTCTCTCTTCTCTCTCTCTCTCTTTTCACAGCAATTCAGGAGAAATCAAGCAAAAAGCAAAGCCCTGCCTCCTGCAGCCCTGAGCCCAAGAAACACAGTCTAGGCAACAGCTTTCTGGAAAGTGATCTTCTTCTTGAGGTAGGTGTGTGTGTGAGTGAGTGAGAGAGAGCGAGAGAGAGAGAGTGTCCTTAGACCTTATGTGACCCTGGTGAGACAAGAATGTCTGCGAGAAATAAGGAAACATTTAAGAAATCGTGAATATATCACCAGATGCCATAAAGGCCAAAGAATCTGGGCTTTAGTTTAACATGCATGCATGCATTTATTCCATGCGATACTAGATTGTGTTTGTGGAGAAGACCCTACCAAGGTCTTTAACATCCAACCAGTTGAGAGAAACCACTTAAAGGACACAATCTTGGTAATTTCATCAGACTGTGGCATGAAAAGAAAAGCAGGCCAAGTGTGCTCTTCTGTCCATCTGTCCTTCCTTCCTGGTTTCTTCTCTGTCGCCACAAAAGGGCTTAAAATATCTCCGTGTAACGAGATGGTAAAAGAGGTCACGTGTCGAGTAGGAAGCAGACTGCTGTCTGACTCGAGGTTCAAAAGTCAACATTAAAGACCGGTGCAGTACAGTGAGCCACTTAATACTCTGCATCACTCAAGGCTCGGTGATGGTACGCTGGGTAGTCTGTGTAGTTTTACGATGGGATTACTCCGAGTGAACGGCTTCAGACAGAGGTTACTTCGCGAAACAACTTCGTGCGATCGTTCGTCCGTGCTCATTTTTCAATCTGACGTCCGAGATCGCTGTCTCACTCAGTCACTCACTCACTCGTTCACTGCGTAATACATACACGACACTAGACTGTTCTGTTTGAAGCAGCAGTATGAGAGGCGCTCGGCGAATCACCAAGTACGTGCACAGGAAACACATCATTGTGGTCTGACATAATATAAACAATTTCAATGTTACAAATTGCCTAGCAACCTGAAACCACAAGAACACAGAAGTGTAAAAAGCTAATTTTCTGGATTAAATAGAGCACTAGGGAGAAGCGTTTGGCTTTAGTGGTCTCCGGTGTTCATCACGACAAGTTGATGTTGAGCTGAAAGAGATCGCAGGTACATCGCGGCGCTCGTAGAAATGCAGAAGTCGCGTGCAACGGTCGTACATTTGACTTACCAGCCAGGGGAACTGAATTCGCTCACTGAAAATCTGGCTAACACACACAAAAAAATAAATATATATATATATATATATATATATATATATATATATATATATATATGTCTCATATTCAAGTGACTTATTACAGGTATTGAGTAGTGCATTAATACTGTATGTATCCGTCTATATATTAGCTCATACGTTTGCTAGGGTTTCTTTTTAAAATGCGCTATTCCCTTTAGCAGTAATGTGGTTTTACATAAACACAATCTATCATAATATATCACTCTCTCGGAATGAAACTGAGTGCTGAGTGTATAATTTGTCCATGTCCTTTCGTTCCCTCTAGTCTTTGACAGGGTTTGCGCTGATCGTTAGCTCAGATGGTGTCATCTTCTATGCTTCTTCTACAATCGTAGACTACCTGGGCTTCCATCAGGTAAATATGTGTTCTTTTTTTTTTTTCTTTTTAATCTTCCTCATAAGTCATGGGCTGATACACAATGGTCAAATTTAGGAGTGTAGGTGTGTGAAAACATATAGGCAACATATTAAAACCCTATAGATGAGGAGCTCTGCATTTAATGCACCAGAGTCGATAAAAATAAATAAATAAAAAGAAATCAGTAATAGGTTTTAGTAACTGCCGAAGGACGTAAATTCGTGATCACGATTTAATTACGATTCATTGTTCAGTCCTAGTACGAACCTTATGTGGTGATCTGAAGTTTAGACTTAAAATCATTCACGAAGAGTCATTTTTCTGTCGACAAAAAAAAAAAAAAAAAGGAATATGAACTTTCAGTGACTTACTGTATTTTACTATAAAGTTGCAAGGTTGTGACTTATGTTTAATCACAAGTGACAGGTAGAGTCTGTTTAAAGTCAAAGCATCTGTTTATAGCCTATGAAACTTTCATTGCCTATAAAGTCTCCCTGTTCTCAAAAGAATCCAAACAAAAATTGTGTGGTTGTCTGTTTAAAAAAAAAAAGAGAAAAATAAAATAAATAAATAAAAACAGTTGGCATGCGAGAGAAGTCGGTTTTCACCCCAAGGTTACTTTACAGGTCTGTTACAGGGTTGTAAGTGTTAAGTTTCCTGGGCAAGCACTAAAACCGCTCTCGTAACAAAAGTAACTTAACAAAAGAGTCATCGGATCTGGAAGCTGATGGAAAATTAGATGGGATTGGTCCTCACTGGGCGTGCGAGCACGGCTTTGCGAGACAAAGCGTCCAGAGCGGTGCCTGTTTCACTCAGGGTTATAATAGGAAAGGTTGAATATTTTACTGGGAGGTTGCTTTTTTTTTCTTCTTCTGTAAACAGAGGGTATAGCCATAACTCTGGGAAATGTGTGTGGTGGAATTATGCATGTGAACAGGGTTTTTTTCCCCTCTCTCTTTCTCTTTCTCTCTCTCTCTCTCTCTGTCTTTTTCTCTCTTTCTCTCATCATCATGGCATGGTTTTGTCTGTCATCATGCGCGCCGACCTGCTGTCACGCAATGCCTAAACAAAACTAGTGCTGTAGAAACCCTGCCCCCAACGCTCACAGCAAGGAGGAAGAGAGAGAGAGAGAGAGAAAGACACGAGACGAGAAGAGAGCTCAAGCTGTCAGACAGACGCCGTGGCACTAAAGGAACCTTTCAAACACAAACACGGCTAAAAATAAACGAACGATTGTAATCAGCGTTACGCAAATGTGCACATTAAACCTGCTTGTACGGCAGCTATTGAGTGCATTTACATGAATTCATCTGATTTTTTTTTTGAAGTTTCTAGATTTCTATACTGTAGAAAATATTGATTTCTATACTATAAGTTTCTATACTGTATATCGATGTCTACTACGGGATAAGACCAATAACCGCAGCAGTAAATTTAGTTTTTATGACGACTTCTTGTTTGGTGGGTTTGTTGGTGGATTGTGAAACTGACTGGTGCATGCAACATCAACAAAAAAAACAACTATTTTGACTGACTCATGTAGGAACAATGTTACAATACATTTTAAAAATTATTGCCAAAATGTGTGTGTGTGTGTGTGTGTGTGTGTGTGTGTGTGTGTATATACTGTTCAAAAAAAAATAAAGGGAACACTTTAAGTTACATTGTGCTGTTTAAGTGTTCCCTTTATTTTTTTGAGCAGTGTATATATATATATATATATATATATATTATTTATTTTTAGTTATTTTTATTTTTTTTTAAACAAGTATTTGCTTCTTTTGTACATTGATTGCTAGCCGATCGGTGACTTTCAATCAGGGGGTCATTTGAGTTCAGTCAGTAAAAAAACAGGCATAAAATGAATGATATAGATGCGATCAATGGGGTCCAAGCACCCTTTGCAAATACTGTGGCCAGTGGGCTGTTTTTGCCAGGTTATGGACAGGTTTCATCACATTAGCAAATGCCTGCAATACAACAAGATCAATCAAATCAACGTAAATGATTTACCTCTACAATATGTTAAAAAATAAATTCTTATTCTGCTTGAGAGTCCCAGGAGAGTGCCTGTTCAGAGAAACACCTGTTCAGACAAAATCCTTTCTCACAATCAGTGCAGAAATGGTACCAACAGAGCGAGTCCAACACATGCACACACCTAGAGTGTGTGTGTGTGTATGCGTGTGTGTGTGTGTTGGACTCACTCTGTTGGCTTCCTGTTACTGACACTTGCAGTGTAAACCACGAGAGATCCTATTGGCAGGCCCATTGTACACCACTCACCCAACCATGGAGCAGGTCAAGTGTGTATTACACTGCAGTGGCCAAACACAAAGGGGTCACTGACGCAGGAGGTTAAATGGGGTCAGACTCAATGCTGTGTGTGTGTGTGTGTGTGTGTGTGTGTTTTTCTCTTCTGTCTGTGGCAGACCGATGTGATGCACCAGAATGTCTTCGATTACATCCATGTGGACGAGCGGCAGGAGTTCAGAAGACAGCTGCATTGGGCCATGAATCCCCAGCAGGAACACCAATCTCCCTCAGGAAGTGGTGTGTGTGTGTGTGTGTGTGTGTGTGTGTGTGTGTGTGTGTGTGTGTGTGTTTTTACACACAGGCAGAAGGCTAAACTATGTATAGTTTATATATTTTGGTTATGACAGAATTATAACCAGGTAATATCTTTCGTGACATAATAAAAAGTAGGTTATGGGATGCTTTTGTACATTTTTAAATAAAAATAAAAACAGACTGCAGGGATTTGCAAATTTCATAAACCCATATGTTATTCACAATAGAACATAGAAAACATATCAAATGTTTAAACTGAGGAAATTTACCGTTTTAAGGAAAAAAATAAGGCGATTTTTTAATTTGATGGCCGCAACACGTCTCAAAAAATATGGCACGGGGGCAACAAAAGGCTGGAAAGTAAGTGTTACTAAAAAGAAACAGCTGGAGGAACATTTTGAAGCTAATTGGGTCAATTAACATGATCAGATGTAAAAAAGAGGATCTTAGAGAAGCAGATGTTACTCTAAAACCTGTATATACCTTTCAGCATTGATGGTGCCTTTCCAGATGTGCAAGCTGCCCATTCCATAGGCACTAATGCACCCCCGTACCATTGGAGATGCATGCTTTTGAACTGAGCGCTGATAAAAAGCCGGATGCTCCCTCCACTCTTTAGTCCTCTGTAGTTTAGAGGACACGGCATCCATGGTTTTTAAAACGGAGTTTAATATTTCAATTCGTCTGACCACAGAATGAGATTTGCAAATCATTGCATTCTGTTTTTATTTACATTTTACACGGCGTCCCAACATTTTTGGAATTGTGGTTATACTTTGGGCTAGACCGCCGTCTCACATCCTATATTGCATTCTGTATTACATGATACTTCTCTGTTATCTCGTAAAGGTTTTTACTGGAATAATCCATATTTACGAGCCAATAGTTTTAAGACCGCACCATAAAAAGTCAAATGTATACTAATGAACGAGTAGAATATTTTTATTCATTACTTTCTGCATTCGAATTGTGTATGCGTAGATGAAGACTACATGGTAAGAAGTCTGTTTAACGCTCAAGAGCTAAACGGCGTCCCTCCGGAACTTTCTCCATTCCTCACTCGCTGCTTCATCGCTCGAGTACGCTGCCTGCTCGACAACAAATCCGGCTTCCTGGTGAGTCACTACAGCGACTGTGCCCATAGTATCATTTTGATGTCAGGCATTGTGAATTGTTATTGGTATAGAAGTCCTCTTTAATGTGCCATGACGGCCCTACAACATGTGCATCATATCATTACATTTGTACTTCACTTAAAAAAATTTGCAGTACACGCTCAGTTCCTGTCCGAGAGGCCTATCGTGCTGCGAAACGTTCGAAATGTTTTGACACGAGGAAGAAAAATACCACCCAATGTGATCCAGATCTTAACCAGATTCATCTTTATGCTTGTCGTTTTGTGTTCGTCGCACGCTGTCTGATATCTTTTCTTCTCCTAAAGAGGATGCAGTTTCAGGGCAGTCTGAAGTTCCTCCAAGGCCAGAAGAGGAAGAATAAATCCGGAGCTTTGATGCCTCCTCAGCTGGCTCTGTTCTGTGTGGCCGTGCCGCTTGTCCTGCCCTCCATCACCGAGCTGAAGATAAAGGGCATGATGAGCAAGCAGAAAGGCTCCAACATCAGGTTCGTACTTCAAGCAGGAGTACCTCATAGCTCATTTGCATGTAGCGAGATACAAGTAGATATAGAGTTTGTGTAAATCTAATTTTTGCTTTTATGGTCTTTTATGGGTAGTAGTATTCTCTCATTCTTAGTAAATCATATTGCTGAATAACCCTATCCATGACCCTAAACCTACACACACACACATTATTTATATATATATATATATATATATATATATATATATATATATATATATATATATATATATATATATATATATATATATATATATATATATATATATATATATATATATACACACACACACACAGTGCTTTAGAGCTTTGACAATTTTCCCGTGTATGTGATGGAAATTAAATTATTAGTAACATTTTACCCATATCATATCAAACCTCTTCCCCCATTTGACTAATAGATTTACTGTTTTAATTATTTTATATAAAAATGATAGTGGCCTCTGCTAAAAAATACCTTAGTTAGTTATTAGAAATTAAATGTCCACATACAGGCCATATACATATACAGTCATGGGAAAAGGAAAGCACACCCTCCTTCAGTTCTGTGTGTATTACTGGCTATATACAGTATCTATTGTGTAGTCCTCAACATCTTCTTGAAACAAACAAATAACCTCACGTGACAACAAATTTTATTTTTCTCGAAATGTAGTCATTAGACCGTGCTGAAACCAGATGGTGAAGAAAGAAGTACACCCTATAATTCAGTAACAGGTTGAACCACCTTTAGCAACAATAACTTGAAGTGCACAGTTTTCTGTAGGAGTTTATCAGTCTCAGAAATTTTGGCGTTTGAGCCCAGCTCAAGCTGCTGGACAGATGGCTGCACATTTGTCTCAAGAATATTCTGGTATAAAGTGGAATTCATTGTTCTCTCATGATCTCTCGAGCAGTAATCTAATTATCGACCTTATTCTGAATAAGACAATATTCTGATTAAGGTGTTTACATGAGTCGCTTTTAGAATACTCCTTTCATGTGTCCGTTTTACATGTTATAGAACATAGTTCGATTAACGGCACACGTTGTTACGTCAGCGCGCCACGCCGTCCGACGTCCCTCCAGAATTTCACGTATCAACATAGAGCTCGTCTTCGTTATGGTACCGTATACGGTTTTGGGTGTTTTTATTTAACATTTTTACGAACGCTTCAAGTGCGGTTCATTATTTGTCATGCTGTACGAGGAAATAGATGACTGCTTGAAACCGTGGGCTGCGTCCCAAACCGCGTACTTAGCTACTATATAGTAGCCGACATACATGTGTTTCATCTACTACAGGTCTATAGTAGGCGAGTACGCGGTTTGGGACGCAGCCATACTTCTTGATTTACTAAGCTTGTGCATTTCATTAGTAACACCTGGCTGCTAATTACTCGCTTAATGTATGTGGAAGAAGGAAGGGTGTATTTATTTTTTCCCACCTAGGTTCTGAATGCTGGTTTTCTTTTTGGGATAAAATGACTAGATATTGAAATCAGTTTTGTTTTGTTTTTTGTGTGAGGTTATTTCTTTGTTTCTAGAAGATGGTAAGGACTACACAATCGTTACTTAGACCCTGATAAATAAAAACATAGAATTGAAGGAGGGTGTACTTTCATTTTCCCATGACTGTAGTGTATCACGCTGTACCGCAATACATCTAGTACGCTCTCATGTTGATCAGCATGGACTTTCTTATGTCCCGTAAGCTTCATACCTGACTGTCTGGTCCCGCCTGCATGAGAGTAAAAACATCCCAAAGCACACTGGAGATTATTAGGGGGTCATGATCGATGAGGGCCAATCGGGGAATTTCGGGATTTTTAACGACCACAGAGAGTCAGGATCCTGGTTTGACGTCTCATCCGAATGACGGATATAAATCTAAATTTATTTGCCTGCATTAAGGCCATATAGTTGCTTGTTCTTTGTTGTCTAAATATGATTAGATACTATATGAAACCTAAGATCCATAAGATAATATGGTTCAGATCTTGTTGTGTCTTACTGTATACATGCCATATTTGAACCGTTTTAAATGTTGCAGTGAAAAGAGGCAGCACATTTCTCGCACTTCTTGTGACGCTGGCGACATAAATCTCAACTGGCACAGCGGACCGTGGACGGCTCTGACCAAAGAGGGCATCCAATATAAAAATGAAGGTCTGTACGGCCAGGACGAGCCCCTTAACTTCTGCATGTCCTCCATGGCGGCCCATAAAGTGCAGCCTACGCAAAGTCCCTGGGACTCTCGGTGTCACTCTGCCTCACAGGGCGGATACTTCAGCAGCAAACTGGGGAAGCACGTCCAGTCCGGAAAATTCCGCCTCTCCCCAGGTTGCGCTTCTGCGGCAATGTCCCAGTGTAAGCAGTATGGACTCGGTGATAAGGACGGGTACTGTGGCTACAGGAAGACTGAGAGTACTCGATACACGGGCAATAACGAGTGTTACAGCAACCTCCTGCCGCCCGAGACCGCCATAAAGACGGAGCACGACTCCGACTCGGAGAACGGATGCAGCATATACGGCACGCCCATTAACAGCGCCTGGCGCTACGGCACGCCCTTCCCTGACACACACCAGGTGAAAACAGAGGCGGACTATGATGAGTATTATAGCAAACCTAGCGTCACAAATATCTCCAGCATCAACGGACACCACAAATATCTCTACACAGGAGCGGGAAGGCCGCTGAAATGCGTCCTTAATAAAGACCATTCTGATCCTCACAACGTCCAGGATACAAACTGCCACGTGTACACGAACAGCTCTGAGTCCAAGGTCTTTATGCAGCCCGACTTCAAGCTGAGCTACGAGGTCAGGAACCACAGTCTTCTTCACCCCATCAAAAGAGAACCCGTTGACTCTCTGCCCTGGACTGAAGGCAGCCATGATGTTATTCAACAACACGTGGACAGAAATGAGGCGAACTGTGCACTGAACACAGTGATGCACAAAACCAGCGCCTATGTGTATATGCAATAATCATCAGCGCCAAATGCTACATTTTGAAGCTCAGGTAGATGTCTTATTACAGACAGGTGTTATAACACTTGTTTTTAAAGGCTAGTTCTCTATCATGGCACTTTAAAAGATGACCGAGTATTTTGTAAGTAATATTTGTAGCATAACCTTTGCAGTTACCTGACATGGAATTTGACATCGTATACATTGTATATTTCATTTATCTCATCTTCCGACCGCCTGGTTTTAAAAATGTACAGACCACAGAAAGAAGGGACAATCCCGTGGTTGAGGGATTATACTATTTATACCACATTGAATTCTCCATTCTGATCGGTCAGATGATGTTGAACTCTTCCGTGCACTCTTTCTAACGCGTTATTGTTTCTATAGTAACAACTCATTCACAGGGACTTGTGTGGCAGACATTCCACATAATCTAAGACTAATAATAAATCGATTTATTCGAAAAATGTGCCGTTATTGAACAAACAAAAAAAATTGAATCATTCATATCATATATGATCTGACGTCTCAAGGGCGCACTGTGGTTTAGTGGTTAGCACGTACCCTTCACACATGCAGGGTCGGGGGTTCGATTCACGCCGCTGCGGGGGTTTCCCCCGGGTACTCTGGTTTCCTCCTCCAGTCCAAAGACATACATACAGTAGTAGGCTGATCGGCGTGTCTAAAGTGTCCGTAGTGTATGAATGTGTGTGTGATTGTGCACTGCGATGGATTGGCACCCCGTCCAGGTCGTACACCGCCTTGTGCTCCATGCTCCCTGGGAAAGGCTCCAGGTTCTCCGTGACCCTGAAGGATAAGCGGTATAGAAAATGGACGGATGGAAGGCGTTTCACGGGTCAATGATGAAACGTAAAACAGTATTCAGCATCGATAACAATTAACACTTGTTCCGTCATTTTGAATTGGTAAGATTTTAGGACAAAAACCTAATCCTGGGGTTGTTTTTTTTTTTTTGGTTTCTGAAATAAAGTTACATAACAAGCTTTGATTTGAAGGTCTCGGACAGAGGATGACGCACGCGCTACAATCAGCCGAAAAGTGTCCTCTGCTTCTGTATCGTCTGATCAAGAGCACCATTTCATCCAAGGACGAAGATGCTCGTGGCGTCAGATTTGCATGTGCGTGCCAGCGTGCATGTGACAGGGCACCTTTTTGTGTGTGTGTGTGTGTATTTGTATATTATCATGCTGCAATGGGAAAATAATTATTACCTTATGTCTGAATAAATGTTCTAATTTAACCTTGTCTAAAAATCTTTTCTTTTTTAAAAAAATAGAATATAAATATTGATTAAGATAATATTGATATATCTATCTCTCTCTCTCTCTCTCTCTCTCTCTCTCTCTCTATATATATATATATATATGTATATATGTGTATATGTATATATGTATATGTATGTATATATGTATATGTATACATATATACATATAAATATAAATGTATACATATATATACATATATATATACATGTGTACATATATATATATATATATTTTGGAAAGTGATTAAATGATGGTGCAGGTCCCCTTTATAAATATGACATAAAAGATGACATTTTTATGGCCGAAACCTTTAATCAGTTGTTTTTGTTGTTTAAATTCATTTTTATTAGCATTTCCCTTTATGATTCCAGTGAGCTTATTTCCCTTAGCTTGCATTTTATTTCTGTTTTGTATATTTTTTAGACATTTGAATTAAAAAGGCTGAACTGCTCAGTGGAAAGTATCTTATTTCAACACGGTGTGACTGTGTAAGAATTTTTTTTTCTATGACATACACCATAACATATAAAGTAAATGATAAATGAGTAAATAAGGACATGTTGGAGTCTACATGCAGCCTACATGCCCGGATCATTAGCTAGGCTTATACTAGACTCTGTTAATGACATATTTGGGTCACAGGTAATATATTGGTATAATGATACCGTCCCATATCGGTAGTATTGATAATGTCGGTGTGACTGCTGTGCTGAAAAGTCCACCACCCAAGTACTTCTTCATTAAAACATAGGAACATTAGTGAGTCGGCGCTATTAAGTGAACCGGCTTAGAGATCTGACTCGCGTAATACGTTATTTTAGTAGACGTAAGCATTCATAATATTACATTTATATCAGGAAAAATGGAAATGAATATTCTTGCTTCTTAATAAGGCACAGACATCCATCCATACATCCATCTTCTATACCGCTTATCCTACAGGGTTGCGGGGAACATGGAGCCTATCCCAGGGAGCATGGGGCACACGGCGGGGTACACCCTGGACAGTGCCAGTCCATCACAGGGCACGATCACACCCATTCACACACTGAGGACACTTTGGACATGCTAATCAGCCTACCATGCATGTCTTTGGACTGGGGGAGGAAACCGGAGTACCCGGAGGAAACCCCCGCAGCACGGGGAGAACATGTAAACTCCGCATTCACACACAGGGAAGCGGTGGGAGTCGAACCCCCGACCCTGGAGGTGTAAGGCACAATTACATTAATGCACTGATATTCACTATATTAGTCTGGTCTGGTTTGCGAAAGAGTCGGCTCCTTACACTGGCTCTTTAAGAGCTGACTTATATGAGCCGTTTTTTTTTTTTGCATTAACCGCTTGTATGTGTTTCATTACGAAGATATGTTTTCGTTTATTATGATAAAATGCTGGGGTTAAAAAACAAACAAACAAACAAAAGACCCGGATGCTGGCTGTATTATTGATGTGTCGTTTCCAGATGAGTCGGATCTTTACTCCGGATCTTTTAGCCGAATCTTCAGAGTCGACTTGGCAACATATGCCTTATTTTTTTGCTTTTGTTTCATTTTTTTGAAGGCAGTTTAATGAAACACAGATACAGCATTTCACATTTCTTTTGTGTTTTGTAAATAAATAGTTTGATTAAAAAAACTCAATAGGTCATTTTGCAGATTAGAAGATGGAGTAAGACTTCATGAAACAACTTCAGCCATAGTTAGGCAATGACGAATAAACTATGTCCTGAATATCGTAAATATGGTCAACAATCCGGTTTAAACATGCCGATAAGCCTTTTTGGGAGCCGAAAAAGTCGGGCATTATTGGAAAGCTGAGCCAAATGATTGTACTCACTGACAACAACAGAGCAGGTGACTACAGTTAGAAATGATATTACTATATAACACAGGCACATCATACAAATCCAAGTTGTACTTTAAACGATCAAATATCAACCCAGTTTACTGCGCAAAACGAACGCAGACTTGACCTGAACGACACACCGACTGTCAGCTGCTGTTGCTGGGCGGCGCATAGCAACCAGGAAGGCTCTGCACTAGCAGTAAGAGATGTTCTAGCCAATAATATTCAATTAATGCTTCGAGAAGCGTCGCGTAGCTCATAAGGAACCTAATCAGTCATTGGGTAAGTAATTTATATCAGGGTTTTATCTTCTATAATGTGTCGATTGTCTCGGTGATAGCCGTCGTTTTTCGCAGACTTAGCTCTTGTATTAGCGTATATAGGCCGTATTCGGTTAAATCCCGCCTTCTGTACTGTGATTGGCTAACCGTAGTTTTATCCTAACATTGATTGGATAGTGTAGTATGGACTGGATTATTGACCAATCCTAGAGCAGGAGGCGGGACTTTTAGGGTGCTCCTAATGAGGAAATAACGCTTGTTTGTTTGTTTGTTTGTTTTGACTCCTCTTTGATCACCTTGTTCAGTTTAAGTAATCATTTTTTCAATCCCCGCCCCCCAACTAGTGAAGAAATTTAGCGTGTATTAACTAGTTAGCTTAGTTAGTGGGTGCAGCTTGCTAGCTAAGTAGCTACCGTGCAAAATGGTGGCCCCAGATACACTGTATGAATTATTATTCACCAAACAGCTGCAGCATAGGATATTGTGTGGAATATAAAATGTACAGACAGAATAAAACAATGGTATATTTTACAGCTTGAACATTGTTGTGGGAAAAACAAAAACAATAAAAAAACATCAGAAAATCTAATGGTTGTGACTACAAATACCATTACAAACCATCAGCTAACCATTAAAACCATTAACATTATTGGTCCTTAATGGTATCCAGACCCCGCCTTGTGCCTGATGCTCCCTGGGATTGGCTCCAAGTTTCCCGCTACCCTGAGAAAGGAGTAAGCGGTAGAAGATGGATGGATGGATGGTATCCAGTAGACATAACATGCCACCAATAGGAGGCAACAAATTATCTCTAGAAACCATTACAGTTTCCATTAAGACCAGTACAATTCTCATTCTCACCTTGATAAAGTCTATGAGGACGGACGCCACACCTACCCACATTTACATTACATTTGCACACCTACGTTACCTTTACACACCTACCTCTACATTTATAACCTGGTACACAACATTCCTGCCAAATCTGAAAGAATGCTAAGTTTACAGTAAGAAATGAGACTTTAATTATCGTTATAATTCACATCGCTCTTTGTCTCGTCACCTGAGGTAAAAGTCGTGCTTGGCGTTTAAACTCGATCGTCGTCGTCGTCTCTTCACTCCACTAAACATCAGTGGGGAAATAATCGCTCATCCATTCGCTCACTTCTGTTCTGTTGACTACATTTCTTGCTGTTAATGTCTTTTGAACAATTTTTTTAAAACTTTGTTTAACTTTAGAAGATGTACGCATTCAAAATTTACTGTCTCGCTATACCACCAATACAGATGGACAATTTTGATGACATCATTCTGTATTTCAGCATCCCGTCAGATTTTCTGACCAATCAAACACCCTCTAGAATCTGTAGTGTCCCGCCCCCGACGTAATAAATATCACCTTGCCGAAGTCGCCGTGGTTGAGCAAGAGAAATCGTATCAGCAAGTACGGGTCGTAAATGTGCCGTACCTGCCGATAACCGATTAATCGTCCGATAGTTTTTTTTTTAAATCAATACAGAATGAAAACAACAACACATAAAGTAAACTATTACTGAAATTTATTTAAAAAATTAACCGGGTGTACCGTGCAAATGTACGGTACTTTTTAAAAACAAAATACATATATAAATATGAATATATATTAACTATTAATACTTATTACGGTAAATAAAAGATATACATCCAAACTGAACCACAAAGTAACATTCGAAATGAATCAAAAAGCACTTCAAATAACACAACAAAACTGGTCATCGATAGTTTTTATTTCGCCTCTAGAGGCCGCTCTCGTACTGTATAAAGACAGTCCTCCACCGCTTATCGCTATTGGCTATTTAAAAAGAGTAGGAGCCATTCCATATGTCCCACCCTGACTTCCTGTTTCAGTGGAAATTGTCGACATATCGAATAACGCTGCGCATTTCAGGACGCTTCAGGGCGGCTTTAATTTGAAACATTTCTGCATCATTTCTTAAAGTATATTATATTCTGTTATTGCTAAACGTATTTTGAAACCGGATTTATTTACTTATTTATTTACTGGCTGCGTAAATCAGCCACAGCGACATCTGGTGAGTTTTCCCAGACCTTCTTCAGCTCTGTACAAGTCGAAGCAGATATTGTTTACACTGGAGGCTGGTTGTGATGGACTTTGGAGGGAAACTGTCCATCCCTTATCTAGCTACAGAAATATTTACCTAGCATCTCGTGCATCATCGGGTGGTGTTTCAGTGTTCCGCCGCCGCAGCGATGGAGGAGACGAACAGAGAGGCGGTAGCTACCGCCGTGCAGAGGGTGGCCGGGATGCTGCAGCGATCCGACCAGCTGGACAAAGTGGAGCAGTACAGACGCAGAGAGGCCCGCAAGAAGGCATCTGTAGAGGCCAGACTTAAGGTAAGGGTGTTTGTCTTGGTCCTCCATGCAGTGCTTTATATAAGTATTCGCTCCCTTTGGAACATTTCCATGTTCAAACATGCCGCTGAATGTGGTGAATATTTGTGCAGCTCTGAATCTCAATGAAAAATGTTCGAAACCTTCAAAAGTCGCACATGTTGTGTAAATCAAATGGTCAAACTCGCAATCCGTTCACGTTCAAGGTTGTAGCATTGTAGCAAAATGTGGAAAAAGTTCAAGGGATGCTTATGCACTGATACGTTTTTTTTTCTCTCTCTCTCTCCCTCTTGCAGGCCGCTATCCAGTCTCAGTTGGACGGCGTACGCACAGGCCTGACGCAGCTGCACAACGCCCTGTGTGACGTCAACGACATCCAGAAGTCGCTGGCTGACGTCAGTAAGGACTGGAGGCAGAGCATCAACACCATCGAGAACCTGAAAGACGTGAAGGAGGCCGTGCTGCAGCACAGTCAGCTGGCCTCAGCAGTGGAGAACCTCAAGAACATCTTCTCAGGTGAAACAGCTCACAGAAGAAGCTTCTTTTTCATTTATTTTTCATTTGATTTTCCAAATATGTTCATTAATGTGCAACTCTGATCGATGTGGAGAAGCTCAGTTTAGATTAGCTGTGATAAAATGTGGCGGGGGGTGGGGGGATAAAGAATGAGTGTGTGTAAACTTTTGACCTGTATTGTATGTAACGTGATCCCTACATTAGTGCCGGAGATCGTGCAGGAGACACATGAGCTGATCGAACGTGGCGAGCTGCTGCAGGCGCACCGTCGACTCATGGACCTGGAGTGTACACGTGACAACCTGCTGTACGAACAGCAGCGACTGGACAGCAGGAGCGTGCCAGAACCGGGCCTCATCGGCGCCTACTTCGGCGAGGTTCAGGGCCTCTCCGACGAGCTCGCCAAGCAGCTATGGCTGGTCCTGCAGCGTGCGCTGGTCACCGTGCGGCGTGACCCTACCATGCTGGTCTCGGTGGTGCGCATCATCGAGCGCGAGGAGAGGATGGACCGCCGCATGCTGGAGCGTAACCGGCAGTCCTCCTTCCTCCCTCCGGGCCGGCCCAAGCGCTGGAAGAACCGCATGAGCGAGGCGCTGGAGGGCACGGTGAGCGGGCGCGTCGAGAGCGCGCAGGCCGAGACGCGACAGTCCGACAAGATGTGGCTGGTGCGCCTGCTGGAGATCACGCGCCGCTACGTGCTGGACGACCTCCTCATCGTCAAGAGCCTGGTAGTGCAGTGTTTCCCGGCGCACTACGACACCTTCCGGCTGTTCCTGGACCTCTACCACAGAGCCGTCTCGGCACGCGTCCAGGAGCTCGCCGAAGACGACCTGGAGCCCAACGAGATCGTGTCTCTGCTCACTTGGGTGCTCAACACGTACAAAAGGTGAGTACTACTGGCCCTCGAGAGCATATCTAATAAATAAACGTTTGGTGTAAGAGGACTAAACCATTCGGGACGTGCTGTGATTAATAACATTTTTTATTCTTTACGTAACTCGGGCTATAAAAATCGAAAGTCGCGAAGAATCAAGTTATAATCGCATCCTGACTCCCTGAATCATGATTCGACTCGAATCCACAGATTCGTCTCTGTAACATAACACACACACACACAGTGACAGGTGGCACCGTTTTCTACAGAGCTTCTTCAGTTGCAAGGCTTATTTGTCTTGCAGCACCTGCGTGCTTTGTTCAGGGAGGATCAGGTCGGGACCTGTTGGTAAACCACGTCTGCGGATTAAATCCCGCCGGCGCAGATCCCGATCCTCCTGCTAGCTCTCTCCCAGCTGCTTGCAATATATGCACGACACTTTTTTCTTTTCTTTTCTTTTCATTTCTTTTAAAGATTCTTGTTTCCGACTCGTATCGTGTGCCGATCACGATAACGACGCTACTTCTGTTTGCCGCGTCACCGAGCGGTGATGTATTCGGTGTTACGTCAGTGCCGACGCAGGGATAGTTACGTGAGTTCGGAGTCAGGTTACTCGCCTGCTTAAGTCGATTTTCTGGCCTGTCCGTACAGGTTATGCAAATGACCCGCGTGTAGTTCATGCCTACGAGGTTGCCAGATTTAACAAGAGGGATAGAAAATACGGACTGGAAAAGAAAATAAGGGGTTTTTTTTTTTTTTTTGCTGTCCAACATAATGCACACGCAGCATAAGAGCTTACAAATGGAATATATATATATATTTTTTTTTTTTTAAGGGCTAATAGATATGAATGAGAAGATTTGCTCGTGAGTCTGCTTGCTGTAAGTTTGATGCAGGTTTCAGTGTGTGCTTGTGTTTTTAAAAAAAAATGATTTCAGTGTGGAGATGATGGGCCATCCAGAGCTGTCCCCCGAATGTGACGCCAAGCAGTTGGAGCCTCTGCTGCCTGAGGATGTGGTGAACCAGCTGCTCGGCAAATACCTGACCACTTTCACCGTGAGTTTGCGTCGTTTTTGCATCGTATTGTCGTTTCTATAGCAACAACTTTCACAATGACTCGTGTAGCGGATAGTCACGTACTCGCACGTACAGACGGGAAACTTTGAGAGAGGTTGGTGAAAGAGCGAATGTTTCTAGCTGCTATAAGCTTCCACAACGTAAAATGTAACTATAAATGGATAAAAAGTGCACATTTTAAGTAATACATTTCAAATCGCTGTGGAAAATAGTCCACTTTAACACAGCACCTTCATGTGACGCTTGGCTGCGTAACGTCACGTCACACCTTCCTGTCGTTGATTCTTTTCTTATCAAACATGTCATAAAAGTGTTTATTTATTTTAAATTTTTACCGATGAAGGTCTGCATCTAATACACGTTTTACCCCGCCGTAACAGTCTAACATCACCGGCTGGCTGCGGAAAGCTCTGGAAACCGACAAGAAGGACTGGCAGAAGGAGACGGAGCCCGAGGCAGATCAGGACGGCTACTACCAGACCACTCTACCTGCCATCGTCTTCCAGGTACGCGCACCTCCGAACTCGTCCTCCAGATTAACCGCACGCTTTTCCAACGTCTCCTTCCGTCTCGCTTCAGATGTTCGAGCAGAACCTGCAAGTGGCGGCGCAGATCAACGAGACGTTTAAAGAGCAGGTGCTGATGCTCTGTCTGAAACAGATGAACTCTTTCCTCGTCAGGTCAGATATCGAATATCATACCGCAGCAGAATTCCCGTTTCTTACCCATTTCCTGTCTGGTGTAATGCGGCGCGGTCCTGTCTCGCTGTGTGTTTCAGGTACAGGGACGAGGCCATCGCGTACAAGGAGGAGCATTTGAAAGATCGTCAGCTTCCGCCGTGCTACATCCAGTACATGATCGCCATCATCAACAACTGCCAGACCTTTAAGTATGTTTCGCTCACGGCTTCGGTTATCCGCGTGTGTCAGAGGTTCTCTCGTCTTTTTTGACCCTCGTGAGGTGTTTTCGTTCTTTCCTTCAGGGAGTCTATAAATAGTCTGAAACGGAAATACTCGCAGTCGACGGAGCCTAACCAAAATGACGCAGCCATTGAAAAAACCCTGAACAGCGTGGCCAAGGAGGGTTGCCAGTTCTTATTGGATGAAGTCTTCCTGGATTTGGAGGTAAGGCAGGTTACTGTCTCTTGAGGGAGTGACCCGTCTTTTTGTTTTTTTGCTGCTGTCGAACATCTGTCTAAACAAGACATTAGTTCCCAGTATCATTTATGATAGAGAAGCTATAAACGTATTAGTCTGAAGTTAATAAGACAAAAAAAAGTGCAGCTTGTCCTGATAGAGAAAAAAGATGGCTGTTCTTGCATGTTTAACAGAATCACCTGAATGAGCTGATGACCCGGAAGTGGTTGACAGGCTCTCATGCAGTGGAAACCATCTGTGTGACGGTGGATGATTACTTCAGTGACTTCGCCAAAATTAAAAAGCCTTATAATCAGGTATCGGAGACGCTCACGAGTCCTGTGCGCTGTGTCAGCTGATGTCAGACTTAATATTTAGGCATGTTTTTTTTTTTGTTTTTTTATTCGTCTGCTTTTAGCTATTAGAAAAGTATAAATCTGGGTGTGTGTGTGTGTAGGAGATGACGAAGGAGGCTCAACGGCGTGTGGTAGTGGAGTACCTGAAGGCCATCATGCAGAAACGCATCACGTTTAAAAACGCAGATGAGAGGAAGGAGGGAGCGGAGAAGATGATCAAAGAGTCAGATCAGTTCAGCTTTCTCTTCAAAAAACTCTCTGCTGTGAGTCTCCTCTAACAAACTGTGCTGCTGGTTATGCAGTGCCTAGGAGGATATAAGAAGTTTCTACTGTTGATGATGCTGTTATAAGAGCGTATAATGTGGATCACTTATAATGCAATGTTGATCGCGCGTAACAGATTATAATGTTAATTGGTGGCAAGAAATTAGTAAGTTATAAAGATTGATTTATAAGGAGTTATAATGTTGATTGTATGTGGTTATAATGCTGACTGGGCTGACTGGTTATTTTTAGAGGCTATAAAGCTGACTGGTTATTTTTAGAGGTTATAATGCTGACTGGTTGTTATTAGAGGTTATAAGGCTGACTGTTATTAGAGCTTATAAGGTGACTGGCTATTATTATAGGCTATAGTTATGACTGGTTATTATTAGAGGTTATAAGGCTGACTGGTTGTTATTAGAGGTTATAATGCTGACTGTTATTAGAGGCTATAAGGCTGACTGGTTATTATTATTAGAGGTTATAATGCTTACTGGTTATTATTAGAGGCTATAAGGCTAACTGGTTGTTATTAGAGGCTATAGTTATAACTGGTTATTATTAGAGGTTGTAATGCTGACTGGTTATTATTAGAGGTTAAGGCTGACTAATAATAACAACCTATCTGCCTTATAGCCTCTAACAACCAGAGGTTATAAGGCTGACTGGTTATTATTAGAGGTTAAGGCTGACTGGTTATTATTAGAGGCTATAAGGCTGACTGGTTATTATTAGAGCTTATAAGGTGACTGGTTATTATTAGAGGTTAAGGCTGACTGGTTATTATTAGAGGTTAAGGCTGACTGGTTATTATTAGAGGTTAAGGCTGACTGGTTATTATTAGAGCTTATAAGGTGACTGGTTATTATTAGAGGTTAAGGCTGACTGGTTATTATTAGAGGTTAAGGCTGACTGGTTATTATTAGAGGCTATAAGGCTGACTGGTTATTATTAGAGGTTAAGGCTGACTGGTTATTATTAGAGGTTAAGGCTGACTGGTTATTATTAGAGGCTATAAGGCTGACTGGTCATTATTAGAGGCTATAAGGCTGACTGGTTATTATTAGAGGCTATAAGGCTGACTGGTTATTATTAGAGGCTATAAGGCTGACTGGTTATTATTAGAGGCTATAAGGCTGACTGGTTATTATTAGAGGCTATAAGGCTGACTGGTTATTATTAGAGATTAAGGCTGACTGGTTATTATTAGAGGCTATAAGGCTGACTGGTCATTATTAGAGGCTATAAGGCTGACTGGTTATTATTAGAGGCTATAAGGCTGACTGGTTATTATTAGAGGCTATAAGGCTGACTGGTTATTATTAGAGGCTATAAGGCTGACTGATTAGAGGTTAAGGCTGACTGGTTATTATTAGAGGTTAAGGCTGACTGGTTATTATTAGAGGCTATAAGGCTGACTGGTTATTATTAGAGGTTAAGGCTGACTGGTTATTATTAGAGGTTAAGGCTGACTGGTTATTATTAGAGGTTCTAATGCTGACGACTTAGAGGTTATAAGGCTGACGGTTTATTATTAGAGGTTATAACGCTGACTGGTTTATTATTATTATTATTAGAGCTTATAACGCTGACTGGTTATTATTATTAGAGGTTATAAGGCTGACTGGTTATAATACCAGTGTGACTGTGCACAGGGAGAGGACACGGACTGGCTGTGTGGCTCCATCTCTGCCATAGCGGAGGTGTTTAAGCTGACTGACCCCACTCTTCTCTTCCTGGAGGTGTCCACACTGGTCTCCAAGTACCCGGACATCAGGTCAGCCTTAACTTCCTGTTTCACCTTCAGCAGGTCTACTGTGGGTGTGTACGTGTGTGAGCGACTAAAATGTGTGACTTTGTGGTGGGGGTTTGCAGGGAGGAGCATATCGTGGCCTTGCTGGCAGTTCGAGGCGATGCCAATCGTGACACGCGGCAGATGATCATCGAGACGCTGAACCAGAGCAAGCCGGCCGTCTCCCCCAACGCGCTGCACGTCTTCAAGGACATCACCGTGCCAACCATCACAGCAATGACCGTGCCTAAGCTATTGAAATAACTCATTAACACCTGTCCTTTGACCTGTTTGGCTTTATACCTTAAGGAACACACCATCATGATGAGAACTGGCCCCCTGCAGCACACAGACAGAAAGACGTGTGCACAGAAAACCCCTAGATGTTTTTTTTTTTGTTTTGTTAAACACTAAAATCCTCCTCCTGCAATAGTAATAATTTCGCCGGGAGTTTCTGTACGATCCTTTGGGAAAGCTATCGAGTCACAGTCCAACCCTCACATCCCAGTTTTTCCCAGAGTTCCCTGTAATGTCCCCACTTCCTGTTTACATGCGTGACTTGATGATTTCTTCTTCCTGATGTGTGAAACAGAACACTGAGTGCATGGTATACACCCACGCTATAAAGTTAATCAGAGCCACTGTAGACCAAGAAAATCTGCTTAGATGAATAAAAATCATGATTAATAAATACTAACTCCAGATGTTGGTTCAAGTGATGGTGTCTATGGCAACCATGAAACCTCGCTCGGTTCGGTTGCCTGTTTTTGCTTATTTAAACATTCACACAAGCCAATCACTGCTCTTATCCTATTAGCCGATCTCCGTCTGATCCCGTCCTTTGTACGTGCTGGTAGAGGAAATATAACGTTAGCACAATTTCAACAAAACGCACTTAAGTTTCTTTTCATTTCGTAATTAAGCGGTTAGGCTAATCTCATTATGAAATGAGAAAATCTTTTAGTTATAAGCGTCCTTCATCCTCACAGAACACTCAACAATTACACATGCTTTTTACAATCCATTTATGTTTAAATTAGTCATTGGAATACCTTAAACAAGCTTTGTGTACGGCAATTTAGTCCATTATGTTGTTAACGTCTGCCCCCTAGTGGCTGCACAGTGTAGCATACAGCAAGACGACAACAGAGCTTTTTTTTTTTTCCTCCAACATTTATTGCTAATAATTCAACAGAGAAAAATGCTCCATTTGCTTAAAATGCAAATACGATCAGAGGTAATTTGTAACCTCCATGTTAATCAAACATTTACACTTGAAATACAATAAACAATCTCCGAGGCCTAAATAAAAACAAACTCTTTTATACAGTACAGCATCGTAAACCTTTTACACCTCTAAAAGTTTTTGACTAATACGGTTGGCAGGGTTCCTGGGTTCGTCTTCCCGACTCAAACTTAACATCTCAGAACATGCAAAAAAATAATAATAATAATAATAATAATAAAAGGTTTACAAAGGCAATGCCTGGCATAAAATTGAAACCAACTGGCCAAACATCTGCCAATCTGCAACAATTTAAAGGCCTCAGGTTCTCAGTCTGGTTCTCCTGAACATCAAAATGACATCCTGACTCTCTATTAATCAGTACAAAAACAAGCCAAATCTCTCCATAGAAAAAACAAATATTTCTGTGGCTTTGGCAATTTAAGATATGCTCCCCCTCCCCCCTCTTCTTCAATAATGATCACAACCTCAAGACTGAATAGTTACACAACTTTACACAAATTAAGACTTTTGAAAATCAAAACATCTTGTGGCAATCAGCACAAATATATATATATATAAATATATATGCCACCTAATAATTAGAAAATAAGGTTTTAATATGCAGGCAGGATCATTTTGACCATCCTCAAAAAGTCAAAAATAAATCTTCGTGGTGAGACGTGGCCTCCTTTCCTTGCTCTCTGTAGCTACAACGTCCTCAACAGAGTCTTTGTCATGTTTCTATTCATAAGGCTTGAAAGAGGCGACGCACACAAAAGACCTTGTTTGAAATCTGAATGCGAGTGCAAGAGCGGTGGCGTGGTCCGGCTGCCAGGATGTAGCCCTCGGTGCAGAACCTAAAGTCTAGGGAGGGTGGAGTCGGACCTGATCCGGCTCCCCTTACCTGGGCGGAATTGTAATGAAAGTCCAGGAGGTGGAGTCGGAATTGATCCGGATCCTCCTCCTCGGGTGTAATTGTAATGAAAGTCCAGGAGGTGGAGTCGGAATTGATCCGGATCCTCCTCCTCGGGTGTAATTGTAATGAAAGTCCAGGAGGTGGAGTCGGAATTGATCCGGATCCTCCTCCTCGGGTGTAATTGTAATGAAAGTCCAGGAGGTGGAGTCGGAATTGATCCGGATCCTCCTCCTCGGGTGTAATTGTAATGAAAGTCCAGGAGGTGGAGTCGGACCTGATCCGGATCCTCCTCCTCGGGTGTAATTGTAATGAAAGTCCAGGAGGTGGAGTCGGACCTGATCCGGATCCTCCTCCTCGGGTGTAATTGTAATGAAAGTCCAGGAGGTGGAGTCGGACCTGATCCGGATCCTCCTCCTCGGGTGTAATTGTAATGAAAGTCCAGGAGGTGGAGTCGGACCTGATCCGGATCCTCCTCCTCGGGTGTAATTGTAATGAAAGTCCAGGACTATCCTCCTACCCGCGCACATTTGAACCAAAGATCCAGGAGGTTGCGTTGAACCTGTTCCGGATCCTCCTCCCTGGCTGAAAGTGAACAGACGTCCAGTAGGAGTCAGAGTCGGACCTAATCCTGCTCCTCCCACCTGCCTAGAATCAAACCGAAAGTCCAGGGGGTGGAGCCAGCTAAATGTGGTTCCGGTTAGAGGAGCGCATTATAAAAGTCAGATTGTGACTTTGTTTATGTTACAGCGTTGGATAAGGTCCAACTCCACCCCCTGGACTTTAGGTTCTGCAGCGAGGACCGTCAATCCTACTGTGGGACGTGCGCTCGTTTTGTGCTGCTGCTGATAGTCTGCGTGCGGCTCCGCAAAAAAACCCAAAAAAACGCATGCGTCATGCATCGGTCACAGAGGTGCCTCCTGCTGGACAAACGCAGATCCAAGTTAACGGCAGCGACTCTTACGCTGCGAGCATCAGTGCACTTTGATACCTGGTGTGTATCTCTCGCTCACACACACACACACACACACACACACACACACACACACACACAGAGGATTCTGGAAAACAATACTATTAGTGCATAATGTCCAAACGGTTGTAGCGGAGCGCATGACGGCGTGAGACAACTTTATTTCACAGTACGACGTCTGACTTTAGTTATGTTTTACATTCAGAACACTCACGCTGAAGAGTCTGTAGTGTTAACAAAAAGCTTTTCCTTTTAATGACATATCTCACCTCTTCCCAAATAAACAGTAAATAAACTTCTCTCTTTTTAGCTGCAAGTATAAAAGATTCCCGAAGCCTTCCTCGGGCCTCGATAATAAAACGTCCATTTCCAAAAATACACAAAAACCAACAAACCGGAGACGGTTCAGTACTCGAGTTTAAGCGTCTCCTCTCAGCTCGAATGCAAAGACTTCAGTGTAAAATGTGAACGCATCCTGGCTTATATGAAAACATGGAAGCGCCGCTCGAAATCCGAACCTGTTCCGACGTCACGGACCTAACCTAGACCTGGGACCCAAAAAAAAAGAAGAAAAATAAAAGGTCACGGAGTCGTGTTTTGGAGCAGGTTCGTCCCAAGAGACTCGCAAAACCAGGATTTGAGCTTATAGAGGTGGCGAATACAACACGACACGACACACGCGAATCCCATCACTTTAACACATCAGCTCTGGTGTGTTTAATATAGAATTCGAGACCGAGCGTCTCCTTGGTCCTCAGCTCGCTGTCAATCGGCTTTGTCTAGTGTCTCCGAAGAATGTGGGGCGACATACTTAAGCCGGAAGCCACCTGAAACACACACATATAAAACACAAGCACAAGACACACACGGCTCAGAAGAGCAGCAATTTTGTTTTTTTTGTTTTGTTTTTTACAAGGTGGTCATCAGATACTAAACGATGGTTATGAGCTTGTCAGCAGGCGAGTTTTAAAATTGTGCCCACGTTTATTTATTTTTTATTTTTGTTAATTGTTTATTTGTATTCTGCTATAAAGAAAATATGATTGAATTGCTAAGCCAAGCATGTGCAGGTTTAAAGTGGCTGGCATGTTGGAGCTTTAGACGTGCAGTGGTTAAGAGTTAAAAGTCAGATATGACGTCGCTACTTAATAATAAGCAACTCCTCTGGGTTTTTTTTTTTTTTTTAACCAAATAAACAGTCCCGCCCACGTGTTTTCTATTGGCTTACAAGAACGAGGGTCCAAATTCACTCCGAAAAAGTTAGAGGGTAAAAGTAAAAGCGGCCAGGAATAAACCGCGTCTCTCGCGTCCCGCTCGGCTTTTCTGTCAGGTGAATTTTATTCGTGTCTGGTCTGATCGCTGCTTTGGCTGAGAAAACTCCCGCATCGCCATAGCGACAGTTCGAAAATCGTATCTCGGGACGACGCGAGAGCTCCGGACATGTCTCTCGTGTTCTCGCGGAGCGTTTTCTTTAGCGCCGGACCTGTGGGCACAATTTTGTTCGAGAGCATACAAAATGTGCACAATACAACCGTGCAGATGACAAAATAAATTCTGTTCCTGGCTTATCCAGGGGCACCGTGAGTCCCCGAATACTCAAAAACAAAAAACAAAATAATACATAGATAGATTACGGATACGACGTAGACTGCTCGTCACCTCCTGGCACTGGCGTTACCTGACTGCCCGGCGTCCATAGACGGCTGCTTGCAGTCCTGCGCGTAGTGGCCGCTCATGCCGCAGTTATAGCAGGACACGGTGCTGCTCTTCTTTATTCCCGCACCGCCGGGCATGGCACCCACGTGAGGGAAGACGGGCGTGTAGAAGCGTCCGAACGGTGTGACCTGGGGCAGGGTGGCGTAGCTGGGCTGCGCGGGCATCAGGTGGTCCGAGTGGGCGTGCAGGAGCGCGCTGCTGGCGAAGGCTGCGCTTGGAGACGTGTGGGCGTAGAAGGGCAGCGGAGTCCCGTTCCCCTGATGGCCCTGTGTAGGGAAGGTGGTGCCGCACAGCGACGGTGCCAGCTGGAAGAACGGGCCGGGTGGGCCGAACATCTGGCGGGCCGGATGCGCCGGAAGGAAGAAGCTGGCGGGAGACTGGTGGGCTCCACTGCCTCCGCAGGTACCACGGCAACCGCAGGTGTTACAGCCTGTGGGTTGTGACTGCGCAGTGCTACTGATGTATGCCGCGTTCTCGCTTGGGCCTTGCATGCTAGCGGGGGGCGGTAGAGGCGCGGAGCTGGGTATCTGAGCGGGCATGGTGCTAGCGAGAGTCCTCTGGGGCTGAGCACTGGCCTTGGCACATGGTTTCCCCGGAGCAGCAATGGTGCTGGGTGGAGCCTGAGGCGGAGCTGGCTCAGGGAAGGCGGGTGGCAGTGGGCATTGGGCGGGGTCCCTGGGGACGGCCATGCTGGGCCTCGTATCCTGTTTGCCCAGAGGGATGGTGATGGTGAGTTTGCTCTCCCCGGGTTTGCCCGCGTCTCTCTGCGCGGTGCTGTACTGCAGGGCGTAGGGGAGGCACGAGGACAGCGCCACCTCCACCACGGCCGAGGGGTGCGACGGTACATCTGCACCCGCGCGCTCCGGTTCCGCCACCAGCGGGTTCACCATGGCAACCGCCTTCCTGACCGTGCCCTGCCCATGCGGGAAACGGGTTGCGTCAGCCGGCTCCGGGACGGAGTTATCCGACTGACTCTCTGTGTCTGAAAAGGTTGAACACACACACACACACACACACACAAATGTAAAAACTAGTGCATGCAAACGTGCATGCTGTGTGTATGAGCGCGTGACAGTGAGAGACTTGACCTTGTGTCTCCCGGCCGCGCTGGCGGTGGACAGGGCTCGATGGCACAGAGTTGGAGCTCTCTGAAGACGTGTCTCCGTAGGTGTCCCTGCCTGAAGCTTCGATAAAATACACACACGGTGTACATAAAAACCTGATTTATACATACTGCAGAGGTTCATCACACACTCACACACACTCACACACACTCACACACACTCACACACACTCACACACACTCACACACTCACACAGCAAGATTACATTAGCATTTAGATAAAAGCAATTCGTCATCAAGCCACAATGAAGACCTGCTGATTTACTCAATTCATCCATATTTCACACACACACACACACACACACACACACACACACACTAACCGTTACACACACACACTAATTAACAAATATAACACACACTAACCGTTACACACACACACACACAACATACACACACACACACACACACACACACACACTAACTACACACACACACACACTAACTCACACACACACACACACTAACCCTCACACACACACACACACACTAACCGTTACACACACACACACACTAACCGTTACACACACACACACGCACTAACCGCCACACAAACTAACCGCTACACGGACGCACATCATTAGACACACTAACCATCACACACACACACTAACCGTTAACACACACACAAACACACCATTACACACACACACACACCATTACACACACACACACCTTTATATACACAAAATTACACACACACATAACACACACAAACTATACACCCACACCATTACACACCCACACCATTACACACCAACAAATACACACACACATTACACACTAACACAACACACACACATTACACACACTATTATACACACACAATACACACACACATTATTACACACACACACACCCATTACACACAACACAAATTACACACACACACACATTACACACAAACAATTACACACACACACATTATTACACACAACAAAACACAAACTAACACACACACACACATTACATACACACACACACACAACATACACACACACACACACAATCATATACACACACACCCATTACACACACACAACCCATTACACACACACACCCCATTACACACACACACATACACCATTACACACACACTATTACACACTAACACACACCATTACACACACACACAAACACACACACACACTATTACACCTAACACAACAACACACACACACACACACATTACACACACACACACTATTACACACACACACATTACACACACACACCATTACACACACAACATTACACACACACACACACTATTACACACACACACATATTACACACACATACACACACTAACACACACACACAACTATTACACACACACACACACATTACACACACACATCCACATACAACACACACATTATACACAACACACACTATTACACACATACACACACACACACACACATACACACACACACATTACACCACAATACACACACACACACTATTACACACACACACATACACACACACACAATACACACATATACACACACACATTATTACACACACACACATTACACACACATTATACACAACACATATTATTACACACACACACACATTACACACACACACATACACACACACACTATTACACACACACACATTACACACACAACCCATTACACACACATAACTATACACACACACACCATTACACACACACCAACACACACACAAAACAAAAACAACATTCACACTAACACACCATTACACACCACACATACACACTACACACACCATACACACACACACACACAACCATACCACACACATTACACACACACACTACACACACACATAACACACACACACAACACACACACACACACACTACACACACACACACACACACAATAAAACACACACACACACACACACACTAACGCTACACACACACACACACACACCATTCACACACAAACCATTACACACCACACATACACCATTACACACAACCATACACATAACAACATCCACTAACACACACCATTAACACACCATAACCATATAACACAACACATACACACTAACACACACACACACCATACACCACACACATTACACACACACATTACACACACAAACCATCACACACACACACACACACACACACACACACACACACACACTATACACAAACACACAAAATACACACACACACCATTACACACACACAAACCCAAAACACACACACACACAATTATAAACACACACACAACATTAAACAACACACACAGACCATTACACACACACACACAGACCATTACACACACACACACACACTATAAACACACACCATTACAAAACACACCACACACACACACACACACACACCATAACACCCACACACAACACACATACACACACATACAACAACACACAATTACACACCCACAACACAACACACCTACATACACATTCACACCTAAACCATATACCAAACAACACACACACAACACATAATATTAAACATAACTATTACACCTATAAAACACACAAAACCACCATACAATAAAAATTATATATAATAACTATATAAATAACTATACACAATTATATTACAACCTAAACAACTATTATACCCACACACACACACACCATTACACACACACATACACCATTACACACACACACACAACTAACACAAAATAATTAACATAATATAAAAATAACATATTACACACACACACCTATTATACACACACAAACCTACATATACACTAAAAACCACATATAAACATAATACACACAACTATTACACACACACACACACAATTAATACAAACTATACACACATAACCTATATACACAAACACACCATATACACACACACCTATTACACAC
>CM022770.1:3487616-3587616 GCA_012411365.1 Ameiurus melas | reverse complement strand
TTCTGAGCCAAATGTCCTTCAACGCGAGCATGTAATGACTTAGCCTTGCTATTTGCACACAGCTAAAACGGTAACTGTACACTTCCTAATTCCAGTACTCGCTACAGCTACGTCAGTGGTTCTAAAAGTGAAGCCCTTGAAGCATGCGCTGCGTCTCAAATCGTCGACTTACTCTGCCATGCACTAAAAGTATGTCCTCTCGCTTTACGAAGGAAAAAGTATATACGTCCGAGTGTGCGGCAAAAGAGTACGCAAGTACTGGGACATGCATGAACACGCTCAGCGTTTCTTCATTCGCCGTTCCTGATAGAATTTACACTACGTCATTTCATTTCCCTCCTCCTCCTGTTTAACTCCTCCTCTTCCTGTTTCACTACTCCTCCCCCTTCTACCGGAGAGAGTACACCATCGGGGTACTCGTGGGATTCTCATTTCGACGTACTACGATTTATTTGGGACACGCTACTTCTAATCTCGGACACTATTTAGCATGGATAGTGGACGATTTGGGACGCAGCACTAGCGATTTCTTTTTATTATTATTATTGTGTTACAACCCAGTGTTGTTCTAATTATTATAGAGTTCTTATAGTTGACTGATTACCTAAATTGAAAGCTAGGCTGGTACACCAACTAATAATACCAACTTGGACGTGTTCTGTTTAGTGGAACGTTCGGGAATAAAAAGCTCTATAGCTCTAATAAACAGAATGATAAGCCTATATGGGGGGGGGGGTTGTTCAAGCTTTTAATAAATCTTTTTGGCCTGCCACCATATCAATGAATTTAAACTAATGCTTGCATTCAGAGTATAAGGGGTGTGAGGGAGAGTGTGTGTGTGTGTGTGTCCCACCCTCATCGAGGCTGGAAGTCTCTGAGCAGTCCTCTGAGAAGTGAGGCGCCGGCTGTCGGGTTCTGGCTCCAGGTGCACTGTTACCTGTGCAAAAAGACAGATATAAACACCTCCCTTAGCTCACACTCACGCTCACACACACACACACACACACACACACACCACCTGAACTATATACCCGGATTTGTCCTTTAACATTCTCCTCCTCCATGGATTACTCAAGAAGAAAAAGTAATAAATATACACCAGTATATCCTGTCTAAGGTCCTGCCCCCTCCCCCCACATTCAAATCCAGGCGCTTTGTATTCCGGGCCGCTCGAGCGTCTCAGCGGGCGCCGGTTGTGCGTCCCTGGTGTAACGATGTGCTCGTTAGTGCTGCTGAAGCGAACACGTACCGTGACTGCTGTGTAAGGAAGACGCGTCGGGCAGGAAAAACCCTGAGGCCTGGCACATCTGTAGGAACTCCCGTGGCACGGATGCAAACCTCGCCCTGTATGAGAGAGACACGGAGATAGACACCGCAGTCTTAATAGCGTTCAGAACAGTGTTACTATGAACGCAGACTTCAATACACCGAAATAGACGCACACTATTAGCATCACATAATATATATAATAAATAAAATTAGTTTCACTCTGGGCATGTTTTACATGTTTTCCCTACATTCTTTTGAATGTCCATGGAATAAAATATCAATTAGAAATGACCTCATATGGGCATGGTCGTCGTTTCGACTCGGGACAGCTGACATTTTCTGCTATTGTAAAGCAACTGTTTGACGCTGTACACAACAGCGCGTCACCTTCATGCCTTCGCTGAGAGTAGGCGAACGGTTGAGAGGCAGGAACTTGGCCCGGGATTGTTGCTGCAAGCCTTTTATAAATCGACCAATCGGTGAGTGAGAAGGCGGGAATTACAGAGATGGGTTAAAGCGATGCAAACATGCGCACGTATGATGCAGTATTAAACCGTAAGCGCACCGTAATGAAACTAAAGCACGATCCCGGACACTTTCTCAAATTTAGATTTGAGATTTTCTTAAGGTACGAAAAAAGAGGACAGGTCCGGGAAAAAGGTCATTTCGACGAAATTAAGGTTGCGCATGCACCAGGAGATTGTTCGTGTGAGTCACGACTGGCAAGAAAGAACCAGAACTATATTGTGTTATGTCAAATGATTCATTTCTTTGGTTTTAATTGGGGAGAAAAAATATTCCTGTGATCCTGTTAGTATTCCTTTTTCTTTTCTTTACACAATGTACCTGAAATCTGATTACTTAGTTTTTTTGACGTAACTGTAACGGATTACAGTTACCAGTCCTTTGTATCCTGGTTGCGCAACACCGTTATATGTAATCCGTTACTTCCCGTGCCTGCTGATACGATTCAGTTCAGCTCTGATGTGAATTAGAATTGATTCAATATGATTAGGTTTAGTCAAAAAAACATTTTTACACCGTGGAAAAGTCATGAGCACAGCCGTCGGAACACGTGCGTGAACGACCGATTTTCCCGATACCGGTAACCAAGTCGGGCGGTACCTGCTGATAACCGATTAATCGAACGATACCGAATGAGAACGTAACACTCAAAGTAAAATATTACTGAGCTTTATTACAATAATAAACAATACCGACTGTACCGTGAAAATGGACTATACTTTTTTAAAGAAATAAATCGCATTTTATATAAATCAATGAATGAACTATTAATAAATATCCAAGTAAATAAAAGATACGCATCCAAACTGAACGAAAAAGTATCGCTCCAAATAACATAAAAATGCAGACATCCGAAATGAATCAAAAAACACTTCGAATAACACGACAAAATTTGACGTTGATTGGTCAGTTTGTTATTTCTCCTCTAGAGGCCGCTCTCGTACTGTATAACGACAGCGGAACCGTCTTGGCCACTCCCTTGATGGACGCAACCGGGAAATATTATCAGTGTACTGTAGATTTTTGCAGATATGCGATAGCTCCTGCAATCGATTATCGGTGCTACTTAATCAGCAAAACCCATCAATCCACGGATATTGTTTTTTAGCATGAACGCAGGGCCACACAGTAAGGATTTTAAATGGTTCCATGAGCTAATAGTGTAGCCCGCTGCCAGTCTCTGCTTTCCCTCAGGACTGATCTACTCTCGAGCGAACGATGCACTCGTAAGACAAGCACTCCCACCAGAGGAAGATAAATCCCCACCCTACACACACACACACACACACACACACACACACACACACACACAAACAAAACACACACACACACACACACACAGGGCCTGCTGACCTAAATATCCCAACCAGCCACTTGTACAAAGCAGTGCATCCTCAAAGCATTCACATCTACACGGAATCATCCTCTCTGATCTACACGACACAAAGCAGACCATCTCCAAGCCTGCCTTCAATGCTTCTGATGAATTAAAAAAAACAAAATAAAATGGAGTTATGTGGGACAGGCAGCAAGCTGTAGCTGTTAGTGCAGTCAGATAAACACACAGAGAGAGCGGATTTCTGCTGGAGATCTACATTCCTGTTCGAACTTTCATCAGCCGCACCAGTTCATGGAAATGCGTTTGTGTTTCTTTAGAATCATGTGCACGCTGTATATACAGTCCGGACCATTGGTATATGAGGGGAAATAAACACTACTGCGAAAAGGGATAGGCAAGCTATTTCCACGAATGCAAATTACGGCATGCTGTACTGTACTGTGCAGTGCAGAGAAACCCGAATCGAAGACGTGAGCACACAAGCTAATTTCGAATAATGGACGTGAGGTTCGAATAATAAGATGAACTAAAATCAGTAATAGTCTAGTTTATAAGCAGCAGAAGGGTCAGAAGTGTTTAATCCAGTGTAGTTTACTTGAGGGCTATAGTATTACAGCTTATAGAATCTACATCTACACTTTCCCTTCTTTCCCAGCAGTTACAGATGTGCAGTTGGAATGTAACCTCCCAGATTTACTCGTTTTATTCTTTCTCCAGCATAACTGTACACCCCCCCAAACACTAGTATCTGGTGATGTTAGCGGTTTAGCACTAAACTGTGCCGTAATTGTTTTTGCTAAGTAGTAAAAACGTGGGCGTGCCCATAAATTGACCGGCAAGACAATACAACCAAGAACCCCAGCCCTGAGCGTTTTAGTTTCAAGTAGCATCAAGTGCGGTTTTGTTAAATATCACACTTTCAACATCCCATTATTATCCATTATTAAAAATGGAAAGAATATGGCAGAACTGCGACTCTGCCTACATGAGGCCATCCACCAAACATCAGTGACGGCGTACAGTCAGAGAAGCAACCAAGGGTCCAGCACTCAACGTGATGCTATCGCCACCGTGCTTCGCTATACGGTCGGATGTGTGAATATTCGGTTATCTGCGAGATTCCACACCGTCCCCCCGTCCCCCCCCGGTTGCGTCCGTTGTGGGAGTGGCGGAGAAGGGTCTGCTTTCATTATATCCTGTACGAGAGCGGCGAATCACCTGTACGAGAGCGGCGATCTGACCGGCAGTTCACTGAGAAATTTTTGTAGTGTTATTTGAAGTGTTTTTGGATTCAATTTATTTATTTAGAGCGCTACTTTTTGGTTCAGTTTGGACGTGTATCTTTTATTTACTTTACTATTTCTTAAAAGTCCGTACATATTAATATTTATGTTTTCATTCTGTATCGATTTGAAAAACTATCCGTCGATTAGTTACGGGACGTGAATGAAAAAAAAACAAACAACAACAACAACAACTTAATAAAACAACAACCCAAACAATGCTGATTTTAAAACTTATTATATTTGTTTTACAAATCAATCAAGAACATCGGTTTTCTTTTTAAAAAAACGGTGAAATTGCCATGTGCCTGGCGATTAAACACTACTGTGGCACGAATACTTGTTCTTGCGGACTAAAAATTAAGCCTTTTAGTTAAACAGACTTGTTAAAAATGCAAACAAGGCCAACAAATACAGCTGACCAACACTGTGATAGGACTAATAATACACTACTAAGGTGGTTTGCCGTTAACTCGGATATCACCCCCCCCAAACTGTCCTTCTCTAGGTCTTCATCACGTCTCGGAAGCTGAACTACTGAACCGGATCGTATCGCGGTCAAATAACTCGCTTACGAATCGAAATCGTATACAAATGGATTTGGACTGATGGAAAGAGGCAGGATTGAAGGGAACACTCACCTGAGCCTTCTCTCCAGATCTCTGCGCCCGCCCTCGGCCCGACTCAGTAATCCGATAACATCTTGCTCGAAACCTCCTGCGCTCTGCTCCTTACACAGCTACAGACGAGACAAGAAAGGGGGAAAATATTTCAAACGTTCTCAAACTTCTCTTTTATGTATTTATTTTATACAGAACAGGAGGACATGGAGTCCACTCTTCATAAAAACCTAGATTTAAAAAATAAATAAATAAATAAATAAATAAAGACAAGCAGATATGATTTACACAAATGTGACCTGCTTTGCCAGCTGTGGTTTCAAAGCGGAGCAAACAAATAAATACCTTCAAAAGAAAGTCCTGGAGTTCGCGATGGCTTTTGGTCACAGCCGTAGACGACGAATCGGACCATTGAACCTGAAATGCGAGCGACAGGGTTAGACCATACAGACATGTTAGTCGAAACTGTGACCGATTCTGGCTTTGCTTACAGTAGCGCTACACTCTTTCAGACACGAGAGCGTTCCCTTTTCACGGGCAGCTCACATCGTTTCAGTCTTGGTGAAATGTACGTTTCCAGCGTCGTAGGGAAGAAGTTCAGACAGCAGGAGGAAATGAAATATCGTTGTAAAGTTTTCAGATGCCGACTCATAACCTTTACACGTCTGCTGTTTAAAAATTTTATTAACATATACCTGTGATTTGATCAGCTGATTGGTTCAAATCCGCTGACCAATCAGAGGCGAGAATCAGAGGAAAGATCTCTACTAATTTAACCTCATTAAAACATCTTGAAAATGATGTTCTGTAACACTTACGCACATCGATACACACAACACACGTTTTCATAATGACAAACTCCTTCGACGTGCTACATTTAGAACCACTGGCACGGCTCAAAGTGGGACGTTCCGGTGACCTGAGGAATCCCGAAGGCAGTTCTAAACCCGACCCGATTACGCCGAGATTGTACGTGTGGAAAATATTTACGCCTTTGTGCACGGCGTCGGGACGCGCCGGCGAGGATGACGGAGAGACTTCGTTTCACTCCTGAGCTCATTCTTGTGCTATCTCGGTGTGAGTCATGGCGGAAAATTCCTGTATATCCCAAGGCACTCGCTAGAGGTTGGAGGATGAAAGTTTAGCTCGGTTCAGTTCAGGACGCAGTGCGCTAACCTTACGCTCACACCCGGCTGATGATAAAATTCTCAAAGCAGAACGGGGAGAAGAAAAAAAAAAAAGAAACAAACGCAGACCTGCTTGTAAAACAAAACGAGAGAGAGAGAAATAACCGGCATGCCTGTGACATTTTTTGGCACGTGCAGCCGCAGCCAGTGTTGATAAGAGCACGGTTATAATTATAGCAATTTATCATTCCCCAGACGCCAGGGGGGTTGGGGGGGTGGTGTGTTGGGTGTTGAAGGGTTTATCTACAACGCTGAACTGCCTTTCAACACCGAGGCGGCCCGGAGCATGAAGTAAACAACGAGTTGTTTTGTCTGCGCTCCTTTCTTGCCAGAAGACTGTTTGCAATGTCTGAGCAAAAATGAAAATCGGGTCAATACTGATGTCTTCATGGCAGGTTAGCACGTAGTAAAGGCTTGAGCATGGAGCAGGCCCGGGAACGAAACCTCCACTGGCAGTGATGTACGAGGAGCTCTGCTTGAAATGCACAGAAGGCCGAGAGCGAGAGGAAATCATTTCCTGCTCTTTAGAAAAGCTGGCGAGGGCCGGGATTCCTCAAACCCCCCTCCCTCCCTCCTCCACCCCGCCCTCCCTCCTCCACCCCAATCCTCTGGAGATAAAACGGGAAACAAAGGATTAGATCAAGAATCTCTTACACACCAAGCCAGCAGGAGCAGTGTGTAGCGTGTGTAGAGTGTGAAGAGTGAAGCGGCCAGCTCGTGCTTTTTGGCTGCTTTTCAAACCCGCACGCACTCGAACAGCGCGAGGTCTGACGAGGGGAAGCCGGCGGAGCCCGGGATTATTATGTAATAGTGAGCTGTGCGATCGGAATACGCTGGAATTTGACCTGCCATTAAACATCTGTCAGCGCCATGCAGGAAAACAAAAAACGCTTGAGTTTCTTAATAAATAACAGCCATGGGGCGGCTGTGGCGCAGTTGGTAGAGCGGGTTGTCCACTAATCGTAGGGTTAGCGGTTCGATTCCCGGCCCGGGTGACTCCACATGCTGAAGTGTCCTTGGCAAGACACTGAACCCCAAAGCTAGCGCCTTGCATGGCAGCTCTGCTACCATTGGTGTGTGAGTGTGTGAATGGGTGAATGAGACACAGTGTAAAGCGCTTTGGATAAAAGCGCTATACAAGTGCACATTTACCATTTACCAATGAAAAAGTTGCACATACTGGATTTAAAGCGCTGCTGGATTCTCACATCTGATTGGTCAGAAGATGTTTGTTTTATCTCAACAGTAACTATTTACATAAGCAGACAACCAACTCAATCTAGCACTATTAATACAACAGTTGCTCCATCCATCCATCTTCTATACCACTTGCTCCTTTTGAGGGTCACGGGGATCCTGGAGTCTATCCCAGGGGGCATCGGGCACAAGGCGGGGGAGTACACTATGGACACTTTGGACTGGGGGAGGAAACCGGAGTACCCGGAGGAAACCCCCACAGCACGGGGAGAACATGCAAACTCCTCACACACAGGGCCACGGTGGGTATCGAGCCCCCGACCCCTGGAGGTGTGAGGCGAACGTGCTAACCACTAAGCCACCATGCGCCCCAGTGTGTTATTTAACAGAAAAAAAAACATCCAAAAAAAAAAAAAAAGAGGTTTTCTCTAAGGAGATTTTTATTTAACAGTTTTGGAAGGAGTCTCCAGTGTCAACACTTTCTGTAACTGAAATTTCCACCAGGCGAACATTTCTCACTAACATGCCACGTCGTCTTTATTATGAACTTAAAAGCCAAATCGTGGAAACTTCTAGAACGCAACACCAACAGGAACTAACTTGTAGGATGTCCCATAACACTGACTATAATGTAACATTAAAGGGGTTTTAAAAAAAATGCATTTATTTATTTATTTAGGTCAAATTGCTGTGGTATAAGAGAAATAAAACACTTTGGGATGTTTCTGTTCTAGGACACTTCGTGGCTGAACAAATCTACTGTGTAGCTACAGGAGCGGCCATTTTGGACAACCTCTTTCTTCAAAACAAAAACAGACTTCCGTTACTTTTTAGCGCATGTGTAAACTAAAAAAAAAAAAAAAGAAGTAGTAAACAACAGGCACGGAATACACTCCAGTACACCGTGCGAGTGTGATGGGGGGTGTTTTTTTTGTGTGTGTGTTTGTTTGGCCTTAGCTTTAATATACAGAAAGTCTGGAGTAATAAACCACAACCGACATTCTTGGTCATGAGGAAAATACCACTCTGATTTCTGGGAAACTAACACGGCTAATATAAACAGAAGCGGGTTTATTACCGGCGGAGTTCATGAAAAGATTTTACTACTCAGGCCTGACTGCTTGTGCTCAGCCTGAGCTAAAGAAAGACGGATGAATTGGCAAGAACACAATTCCCCTATGCCACATACAGGCAAGCAGATGGTACGGCCCGCCAAGCTCCAGCTCCCTCCTCATATGCTGCCTTTGTGTGTGTGTGTGTGAATAATTTCTTCCTCCTTTACGTGTAAGCTACAATTCAAGCACCTCTGCATGCACTAAAAGTCAATACAATACAATAAATACTTCAAAGCTGAAAACAGTGAACTCGAAAATAAATAAATAAATAAATAAATAATCTAACACGGTTTTCAAATAAACGGCGTTCTTCGTCGACAGTTCTAACATCCACCTCCCATGTGGGCGGGGCTTAACAGCGAGTTCCTCTCGTTGGCTAGTGAGATTTAGTTCAACAGCTAGAGTGTCCAGACGAGGAGGATGACGAATGATGACGAGGATGATGGCGATGCCGCTCCGTACCGCTCGTGCGAGACTACCCAAACCTCAAACATTAATTTCGAGCTAATGCACGGACTAAGGAAGTCATTTCCGCTACAAAGTAAACGCTAGCACTAGACGCAGAAGCGCATCCGGAACGTTCTCCTAAATTCGTGCCACTGAAGTCTCTACTTCCGGTTCAGGGAGCTGTCGATCCAAATCTCCTTAGCTAATGAGAGTTCGTCTCCGTTAAGCCACGCCCTCACCAGAGGTTCGTGCCAGAATGGAGCGTAAACCAAAACTCCGGCAGCGCGTTCGTAATCCACGATTAGCGAAAAGGACGCTTAGAAAAACCGTTAGCAAAGATTAGATCATGAAGACCACGTTATATTTTTGCCACAGAATTCACCATTTTCAGTTTCAGAGTGTTCTTCTTCTCTCGTTGCATACATCTATATGACGTTTCTTGAAAACGTTACATTCATTCTTTTGGCACAAATTTAACACCATCAGTTCAGCCAGTGAGACATTTGTCATGATGTTCATCATAGATAGCAGTAGAAACCAGGCATTGGAGGAGCTTAGGATTGGTTAATAATTGCTAAAAGAAAATCAGTGCATGCGCACTCGTACCACCAGGCAAGGACAAAAAAAAAAAAAGCAAAATCCCCCCTCACCCCACCCCACAAGCTTTGCCGAGCTCCGTCTATCCCTGAGTGCGTAAATCTCATTTTGCTCACAGCAGGAACTGAACCGATTTGCTGTCACACTCGATTGCCACTCGCTGAACTTGTAATGACATGCAGCGGCGTCCGAGAACACTTCCACTGTGGGCAGTGTCAGAGCGACTCTCCATCACCGCTCGCTAATATCGGGGAAAAAGCCAAAGGAGGCGGCCGGAAGGCTAGTCACGTCCTCGCAAGTGTCCTCAATATGTCTCGCCCACGCCTCCAGCCTCTGAAGAACTACTACAAGATGGATGCGCTCCTCCCTTTGGAGCGAGAAGAAAAAAATAAAATAAATCGGAGAGATGCTCTTTTGAGCTGCGCCAAGAGCTGCATATTTCACAGGACAACAAATCAAAACCTACTGCTTCGATAGAAAAACCTCCAGCATTTACGCACAGGCCTGAATGCTTCACAGATTTACTTCTGGGGGTTTAGACTTATGGAACAGGGTTTTTTTTTTTTTTAATAATAGCAAATTTCGGTCTCGGTTTCTGTTCACTGCAAATTTGACATGATTTGCTCATTTAAGGTTTGATAATGAAAGCCTATCTTGGAGAAAAAAATGCTTTATTTCTTAGACATCCAGCAACGTTAACATCTTTATTTCCCCCTAGTCAGTAGTGATAACACTTGCACCCTGCTCACACGCAGATGCAAATCTGTCAGCAACAACGTCTTTATCCCACAAACGAGACGGTGTTATCGCGAGAGAGAGAGAGAGAGAGAGACAGGGGGTATTTTTTTTTTTCATAACGATTTCTTGGTGCAAATTGGAGTGGGGAAGAAGAGGACATACGACAAAGTGGGAAATAAATAGAGAAAAACTCCTGACTCATTTAAATCTCGAAACGTAGCAAAACACCTCTACATTGGCCTCTTTTTGAACGACCAATCGGAATTTAACGTCTGAAACTCACGATCGTCCTGGCACGGGAAGAAAACCGAAAGACCCGATGAAACCATGGTTTTTTGTTGGAAATCTTGTTTCTGCACGAACGTGCAGTTACGACTTCCGACTCGAAATGGCACAATGAGTCGCACTTTGGGAGAAGAGAAAAGGCTGAATACTGTTTTGCATGGTAAGGAAGCTCCTTTGTGTTACGAAAACACTCAGTGGTTTAGAATGAACTTTCCCAAGGCCTGAATCAAGCTGAAAACCCAGAGTCCACCACAAGAATTAAAAGATTAAAAGGTACAACATATTATTATTATTAGAAGTAGTAATATTATTATTATTATTATTATTATTACTACTGCTTTATTCCTGAGTGACTTTGGAAACACGTACTAATTGCAATTTCTTTCCCTCTCAAACTCTCAGCCTTTTCTTTTTAAACAGAGGCCGCCCAACTACTCATAAATATTCATGAGCAGACTCCCGTGCTCATTAATATTCATTAGTTGACTTGTGCAAGTTCTGAAATGCAGCTGCCGCTTCTCAACCCGCTTGTGGACGAGTTTGATTCAGAAGAAGAGCAAAATATTCTCCTCGAGGGCAATGACCGTTCTGAGACTTAACCCGTTTACGTCTTGTTGTCTCGGTCAGTGAGGAAAACTAAGTCGGGTCCATTCGTCAGCAATTTTCCCAAGCCTTAGCATGTTAGCTATGGCTGGTTTGACCACCTTTATGGATGAATTTCAACTTCCCCTAAATCGTTTCGGACGCTTTCACACCTGAGACTTTTGGTCCATTTGCCATTCGGTTGGTTTAAAAGCTCTTTCCACTTGCTTACTGTACATCTCTTATGTGACAAACAGAGCATAAAGGCTGGGATTGTGAAAGGAAGCGTTTTTGTCCGAACTGAACCGAGGGAATCGCGTTAGGTTTTCCAGAAACGCCAAACGTGTAGGAAAACTCTATTTATAACCCTTTAAATAGCTGTGGTGTGTTCCAGCACTTCTATTTTATCCCCGCGTGTTGACGCAAATAAATAAAAACGCTGAATAATTAGCACGGGTCGAAGCCGGCGCTGTAGAGAGACGCCAACACTCGACGCTGAATTGGGTTCACGGAGAGCAACCTACAGCGTCTTCTGAATTAAATACAAAAACTGATTCGGCCCCAGACTGCTGCCCGCATATTTAGAAGTCGCAATTTCACTGTGGAAGGAAGAAAGAAAAAAAGAACAGTCTTTCCAAGAATCTCCAGGAATCCTATCCGCTCTATCGGCCGAGGCCTAGCAGGATGTGTGTGTGTGTGTGTGTGTGTGTGAGTGTGAGAGAATGTGTACTCAGGGAAGGGAGGTCTTCCTGGCTAAACTTACTCACTTTTTCTCCCTCAGAACCATAGCAGTGACCCTGCAACTATTACTGAGACAACAGAGAAGCCAAAATAAGTCCTTAAAGGACCTTTTTTTTTTTTAGAGAGAGAGAGAGAGAGAGAGAGATATGGTGCTGAGCCATCCACTCTCTCTCAGTCCGAACCAGAGAGATCGTCCATTCCATCAACAACCGGATGTTTACTGCTAAGTGTCCCTCTGAGGAAAAAAAAAATCAAGCTATCGCTAGTTCACGATGGCATTTATCCAGCGCGCAGGTCGTGTCATTTTCAGGCTCCATGCATAATGCAAATGGAACAGGGTAGCTCGTGTTCAACATGAACATCGGGCGCCAACAAGCAAAAGGAACAGGTTAATCCCCTTTTAGCGGACAAACGTGCAAATTTAGCAGGAATTAAGGAACCTATGGCTTTTCGTCAGGTGAAACCAAACAGGTTCCCACCAGATTTATAAAAGTGCACACATTTGTGCATATGCTGATAAATGCCAATCATCCAAACAAGCGATTAAACCGATTTAAAGTCTCCGAAGTGCCTTAAAGCGTTATTCGACGTAATTTGAACTGAAACAGGAAGTCAGGGCGAGACATATCGAGTGGCTCCTCACCCCTTTTTAAAATAGGCAAAATCTTTGAGGCAAGGTGATTTTTATAACGTCGGGGGGCGGGACCACTTCAGACTCTAGAGAGCATTTGATTGGACAGAAAATCTGACGAGAAGCTGAAGTGCAGAACGGAGTCGTTGATCCGTATCGGTGGTAAAGAGAGAGACTGTACATTTTGAACGCATAAATCTTCTAAAAGCGAATTCCGTCACTGTCCTGGCACGCACTAGCTGACACCTAACCTTAAAGCGAACATATTCACACTGACAGCCACAAAACGTCGATTTCATGCGGACTTCAAATATAGATTTAACGACGCGCACAAAACTCCACAAAAGCCGACGCTCAACAAAATGATGACTAAACGGTGGACGAGCACCTCCTACGACTGATGTGTGCCAAATCCTCCACGAACGCAGCGCGTCGGCTTCCGTAGACACGCGCTAGTTCGTTCTCCTTTTATAGCACGCCGTTACGTTCGTCCTAAACGAATAGCTAGCATGCTTTGAACACTTTCCTTCGAGTCCTTAACGTGCAATGGAGAAGTGTCACAAAATTCTTTAAGCATTAGCCAGTGAATGACTGAGGCAAACGATTTAGCTACCTAGCATTCAGCCGGGATATCTCGAACAGAGAAAATGTACAGGTACAGTGCCAACAGAAACAAGACAAAACTGTTGGAAATATCAACGTTTTCCTCAGATGTGTTGATAAATTACTACGAAAAGATTCGGTCGGACCAAAATGACACTATAAACAGGGAGCGTATGGATATTCCCAGGGTCCTACGCTCCCCAGGTTTACATATAGGTGATTTAAAGCCGGAGTTAGGCTTCAATATAAGCGAGAGCTGGGACATGTTCATACTCAACATTCTGCTCCTTTTATGACCGTTTACTGTGTTTTCTAGGCTACAGTATGGCATTTCTTCAGTTTAGCGTATACATTTCAATATTGTTCACGCATGGAGCTGAACTCGATGAACGTATGAATGTAGACTAGCAGCTATTTTTAGTGCAGCACGAATGAGGGTTCAGCGTGTGCAACCTAGTTCATTTCCCAAGCTCATAACTTCCATCAATTTCAAGTGTGGATGAAGGATGGATTTGAAACTAAATGCATGTTGTTATTCATTTAAATGCGCCTTCGGCGGTTAAAGTTAAAAGGTAATAAAGTTAACAGAGCGCTGGGGAAATGAGTCCTGACTAGATCAAACCTTTGGAAACGTTTACTTAATTAAGGTGTGTTAATAAAATATCGAACTGGGGAAGATATTGTAGGACCCTGGGAACACAGGAATGACCCCCTGTACCGTAGACACAGTTAGCGTCAATTGCTAGCCAAGCTTCTGAAATAGTCTATAGCAGCAGTCCCCAACCTTTTTTGCGCCACGGACCGGTTTAATACGACCCGCATAAAAATGGGGTTTTATTAATTTAAAAATATATATATAATAATAAACGTGAATCCAATGTGAAATCGCAACTTTATTAGCAGTGTCCTAGTAACATCATGCCAACAACATAACATGAGTGACATCCGCTCTGCCCCCTAACGCTTAACGTATCACGTGACCGAGACAAGCATCTTGACATGCGTCTACAGTGAGTCATAGACGGATGTAACGGAGAGAATCCGGTCATTTTTTTTCAAAATAAAACAACGTTCAGACTCAGATAATAAATAAAACATAAATAATGTAAGTTATTTATTCTTTCTGTGCGGCCCGGTACCAAATGACGCACGGACCGGTACCGGTCCACGGCCCGGGGGTTGGGGACCACTGATCTATAGAATTCATTCATAAGGAATTCATATTTCCAAGTCTTTTTTGGCTAAATGTCCCATGTCTGTATTTTGTCTGGATTTAGCCAACTATTATCTACAGTGGATAAAAAAAAAAAAGTCTACACACCCCTGTTAAAACCACAGTTTTCTCATGATATAATAATCTGAAACCAATATAAATCCTGCCAGATCTTTTCCCCACACATTTAATGTGATACAGCAACCAACAAAAAAATTATAACCCAAATAGAAAAACATTTCAGGGAAGATGATTAACGTTTTGGAACGGCCCAATCAGAGCGCAGATCTAAATCCTGTCGGAAACCTGTGGAAAGACTTGAAGGCTGTGCACGGGACATCACCTTGCATTCTGACATCTTTGCGAGGAAAAGTGGAAGTAAATATTCAAATCAAGACTCCGAGTGCTGTATTACAAGCAAAAGAAGCTTTAACAAAGTATTAGTGATTAGTTACACTTGTTTTTTCCTGTAAATGTTTACTTTTTCTCTATTTTCTCCCCTAAAACATTTAGATTTGTGTGCAGACTTTTTTCCCCCCTTTATATCCGCTGTAAATATCAGCAAAAAACACTAATGGAATTATAAAGGAAAAAAATCTCAAATATTACGGTACATTTAACAGAGAATTTTCACTTTCAGGGGTTTACTTGCTTGGTCTTGGTGCATGCAAATATATTCAAATACTCGGTATTTCAAGGAATTAACATGAAACTTTTTATGTAAACCTTATGGACCTCATTTTAAACGTAGCAGCAGATTTCTCTTCTTAATGCCGGGTAATATTGAATCAGCAACTGTTCTTAAAATCTCACACACACACTCTCAGTGGGTGATAGCTTATGGCGGATGACATTTAGCAGACCTACCTCAAAGCTGTACTCCGTGCTGTCTCCTGCAAGGGAGATCTCCTTCAGTTTGATCTTCTCAATGTGCACCACTGTAACATGAAAAAGAAAGGGGCTCGGAGTCAGAGCTCTGCTACTGCTGTGTGACTCAAGAACGGGAAACGTTATCTCAACCGAGACCCCGGAAGCGCGCGGTGTACGGTACCTTGGCTCGGAGGGATGTTGCCGAGGTGCTGGATCGGACACGACGGCCATGTTCTGCTCCCCTCGGGGCGTGGACAGAGCTCGTCCGGCTGGGAAAACTGGCTCTGCTAAAGCGAAAGAGAATACGCCGAGTAAATCTTACAAAAAAACGAAACCAAAAACAACCTGAACAGAAACAATTCGTCAAACAGCCCATTGCAAAACCCAGTTCATCCATTTACATATTTTCCTTTCACTTAGATACCACCAACCATTTGAAATATTTTACACTTAGCAATTTGTTTTGTGTGATCTAATCCTTTAACAAAGCCTTCACAAAGCCAGGCACCAAGCACCCATACACAAAAAGTTCAGATTTGTTCTGGAAACGCAACCAAACATTACTGGGTGGCTCGATTAAGTGGCCAAGCATGCAGAGGCTGACATCCAGGGGCATTTCCTCTCTTTGGCCTCAGTGGTTTATCCACCATGTCATGGCAAATTGAACCTGACAGCCACATCAGCTAAAGGTCAGAATGAAGAACAGGATATCCACAGCGTCACTCTGAACTCCAGGCGTGTGCAGTGAAAGAAGCGCCGCTTGTATCCAACACGTGACTCCGCTTGTACCCAACACGTGACTCCGCTTGTATCCAACACGGATACGAATCTAAACCAATTTATTTCTAAAGTAAGGACCAAACCAAACACGCCGTCCACCCAGAGTTGATTACCTCCCAATGACGACACGTTCCGAAGTGTTTTAATCCACGTATTCCTCGGGAGCAGCTTGCCAATAATTGTCACTTGAATTTATTCAAGAAAAGCACATCGCAACTTTCTATCCGTTTATTACGTTTGACGTCCACCAAACAAGTTCCTGTCATCACTCATGTTAGATCTATATACAAACGGCTAGACGTTTCTTTTTGTGCTCTCTGGTACGTTGTGCAAAATTCAAACAAACACAGCTTTCCCGTTACATCTGATGAATCCGAATACCTCTTGCATAGGCTTCAAACCTCCCGAAAGGTCTGTTCTGTGGATCAGACTTCTGGATTTTCTAGATTAGTCAACACTTTTGAACGTAAGGTCACAGGTTTTAGATTTGAGATGGGGTTCATAGCGACAATAACGACAATGGCAATTTTGCAGGCTGATTTCTTTATTTATTTATAGCACTTGATAGGACAGTTTTGGTGGAAAAGGCCTAAGTGATGAAGCAGAGCCTTCAGGTTACACTCAGCTATATTTGCTCACTTTTATCCAAAATGATTTACTATTGATTGATGAGGTTGAGCGGCTGAAAGGGTCATTTCCCAGCAGTACTGGAGTTTGAATTTACGACGTTCCAAACGTTAGCCACTGAAACACCACGTAGGAAGTTACATCAAATCTGGAGAGTCCTTACATAAAGAGGAACTAAAAATGTCCCATGCGCAAACATACGGCCGAGTCCCATAGTGGCAACATAATACCGATCTCATAATGCAGCTAGTCAACCGAGACGGCCCGTTCCTCTGATCAAAAGCACGCAAGAAGAATAGAAGCCGTCACACCCGGGACATCCGTGCCTAAACACCCGCCTCAGGCAGTCATTATGAAAATGCTCTCAGTCAGACAAAAAAAAAAAAAAAAAAAAAAGAACAGCCGCTAACCTAGTTATCCCAGAATGCCTGAAACACTATTAAACATCACAACACAACCAGCTCTAAATCATCTAACCTGCACTTCCTTCTCTCTAAACTCAGGTGAGTCATATACACCATTCCAACCAATAGGAAGCCTTGTGCTTACCAGGGCCGCACCCAGAAACCAAGAGGCATGGATGCACGTGTACTGAGCAGCTGTCAGTCATGTGAAACTCCTGAGTCAGTCATCTGATAGCAGTGTCATGAAACATGAACAAACACAGACACGGCAACAGGGACATGGACTTGAAGTTGGATTTCAAGAGAGTAAACAATCTTTTAGCTGTTTGTAGCGAAAAATTTTAAACGACACGTATGATTGACGGCCAATCCGTATGGGAACTTCATCAGGTACTACTACAGGAAGGCCAGGTCCTTTCCTGACCGGCCTTCGTGCTGGTTTTCGTCAAGAATGTTCTTGATGCAAATCTCTGACGTCAAAGACTGCAACTACGAACACATGCTGTCCGATTTGACTGCTCAAATCAAGTTGAGATCGAGTGGATTTCGTGTTGGGTTTTCGAAATCCGATTTCACGAAATCTCAAGAAATTGGGTTTCTACTCAACACACACCCTATAAAACGAATATAGAATACGTTACATCACAGCGTCGTTAAATTCCTGAATCTGAGCAGAGTTAAATCGTAGGCTTAGCGGGAACTGATCTGTTTCACGGAGGTTCCGCCACATAAAATGGAGCTATAAGTGGATACATTTAAAAATTGCACTAGTTGGCAAATTGCTGTGGTATAAGAGCAATAAAACACTTCGGTACAGGCGGTTATTGGAAAATACTAAACCTCGGGTGAGGTAACTCTTCGCGCATCAGGTTATTCCTTACTTATTTATCCTGGAAATTAGTCAAGGGGGGTGTTCTGTACAAAGATAGATTTTAAAATATCCCGTCTGTGAAAATACCGATTATAAATAATGCATCACAATATTGATATTATCTCATCACCAAGCCCTGATATCAAATAACCCTAATGTGCTTTATGTTCATTTCTATATGCTGTATGTCCTTGTGTTGACTTGACAGATTAGGCCTAAATTACAGCGCAAATGATTTTGATTTATAAAGTCACCCCAGCCCTCCTGTCTCGCACGCTCCTGGAAATCCTGAATCCTTGAACCAAAGCACGGACACAGAATGCAGCTGTTTAGATCAGCGCTTTCTCGTCACGAAATAAACTGCACCGCGATGCATTCTGTTGGGGTTTCCCCTGCTCTCACACACTTATCGTAACGTTCACGAAGGACCTCCTAATGAGCTGATGAGTCAAGTCAGGTGTTGTTCGAGCACTAAAAACCCTAAAACAGGTAGTGCAGGGTGACACCAGGAGCGCAACCGGGGAAATTCTACCATTATTTATTCATTACGGGCTACAGCTGCCTGAACAGGGGCTCGGAAACAAGCTTTTCTTATAATAATATCTAGGACGCAGAGCCATCTTTATGGTTTTGAAGCAGTAAACAAAGGCATCACGGAATCGTCACCATGATCGTTTTTGTTTGGTTCGCTATAAACAGAGCTCTACGGTTTCACCGGACTCGTGACGCATATCTCGCTTTATGAAAAAGTCAACACGGAGGAAACGGCACATGAAGTCTGCATTAGTGTTTCAAAATACTGACGGTACTCTCAGAAAAGCATACTGTGAGTGTTTATCACGATATCACTGACTACGTTTACATGCACGTCGATATTCCGATATTAATCAGAACATGGCAATATTCTAGTTAATATCGAGTCGTATAAACGAAATATGGCGAAACGTCACGTTTCGTTGTCGTACGGTTGTCTTGAAGCTGCTGTAAGACCGCCCCCCCCGTTGTTTATTGGTATAAGATAAGCACCGCCTTTTAACTCAACGACTTACACATCCATATTTATAAACACTAGAGATTTTGTGAATAAATTCTAACGACTTTTTTTTTCCCTTTCTTTTCATTCAGCGAAGTTTCCTACATTACCGCCTGCTAATAGAGCGATGCAGCGGCACTTTAGTCCTTTTAGTCTGTCCGGCTCGCTCATCTCATCTATACGCTATGCTCAAAACAAGCTTCCAAAGCTTCAATTTTCTTGTAGATTGGTACCTAGCTCATCTAGCCGCAATGCATTCTGGGACTCTGAGTCCGACGTCTGCGCCGGTACTACTTCTGGGTTGGATGTGTCGTAAATTATGACACGGAACGGCGATGAGATGTAAAACGGTAAGTAAGAAGCGAACTTGAGATGTGATAGCAGTAGCAGTGATTACATTTACATGGACGGTAATAATCTAATTAATCGACCTTATTCTGAATAAGACAATATTCTGATTAAGGTGTTTACACGAGTCGCTTTTAGAATACTCCTTTCATGTTCCCGTTTTACGTGTTATAGAACATAGTTCGATTAACGGCACACGTCATTACGTCCCCACGCCACGCCGTCGTCCCCTCCATAATTTCACACGACGTTAATAACGTGATTAAGGTGCGTACGTGTCAGTGACGCACTTCGATAACGCGACTCAAATAGGAATACTTCGCATGACTTAATTCGATTTGTGTTTATTTCGAGTGTGACTTTAGTGGGATTAAGGTAATCAGAAATCGCTGTTTACATGCTAGTTTCTTAATCAGGGTATCGAGTTAATATCGGAATATTGTCGTCCATGTAAAAATACGGAGTGCCGCCCCGTGACGTCAGAGACGCACAAGCACCAAGAGTACAACGCTGACCACCAGCCTGGCACAACAATGGCTAAAAAAAAAACATCAGGAATGTCGGAGTATAAACCTATATAACGTGGTTCAGGGTGGACTTTTCCTTGAACGTTAATATTTGCGTTACCAGAGTTTGCGCTGCGCATGCGCAGTGGCTCAGGCGCCTCTCCTCCAATAAAGCTTCCACGCGCTCCAGCTGCGTCCTCACGACCTCCCTCTGGTGGAAAGTGAATGCCGGGTGCAGCGAGGCCATGGCGAAGAGCAACGCCAGCTGCTCCAGCGGAGCCGGTCCCGGTTCGGGTAAATCCAACCCGCAGCAACTCCTCGAGTGCAGGACGTCGATTCGGCTGAGCGTGCCGAAAAGGATCGCGGCACACTCCCGGTTCTTAGATCCGAGCAGGGAGAGGCAGACGAGCAGCCGCGAGAGCACGACCGGGTCGGCGACGTCAGTGAGGAGTCGCAGGTCGGCGGGGCTGTTAGCGCGAGCCTCGACGTCGCGCAGGATGTGGAAGTCCTTGCGCGCCAGGTCCTCGAGGCACGAGCCCAGGAAGCGCAGCTCGAGCGGCTGGCACATGTGGAGCAGACCGCACATGAACTCCACGCGCTTGGCCGGGCTGAGCCGCAAGCCGAACCACTCGAACACCGCCTCCTTGTCGAGCTGCCGGGGCGCGCGCGCCTGTCTGCGGCCCGCCTCGTCATCCAACGCGGGGTTAAAAGGGAGGAAGCCGGGCTCGCCGGTGTTGTTTTCCCGTCGCTCGCCTTCGGCCGCGTCGTTGTCTCCCTCCGCCGCTGGCAGCCTCATCTTCAGCATTATCAACTACCGTTGAGCGGGCATCGGTAACAGAGATCACCTTCCGACTGATTCTTATACATTCGCTACGGAACCGTTTTCGGATCAAACCGGAATTCTGTTTCTTGTATTATTATAATTATTTTCCTCTCGAGCTACCGTGACTAGCTAGTTTAGTGTGGTCAGTTTGCCAGATTACTCGCTCGCCGAGCCTCTATGTCAATCAATGCTTGACTCCGCCCACTCGTCTCTCCTTCAGCAACCACTGGGTCCTAAAATCTCCGCTTTCATACTACTCGGAAGTTGTTTCTTCATCCATTCGACGTAACACAAATGACTAGTTGTTGCTAGGCAACATGGACGTCGGTCTAAAAAAATGTAATAAATAATAAAATATGAATTAAAAACCCAGAAAAAGCTACAAATTTAGCTAGGTAAACACTGGCATTGAAAGCAAGACAAAATAAATACTATGGTTGCAGAAAGATGTGAAACACTACACGGTTACAGCACCAATCTAAATTGCCGTCATGCAAAAACAAAGACAGTAGAAATGTTTCCTCAGAGTAATTAAAGAAGGTGGAAATCACATTTAACCAGAATTTATGGTCTGTACCCCGTCACCTGAGCAGCGCCCAGTAGAAAAACAGGACTTCTGTAACCGCCACATCAAGGAACCCTTATTGACGTTCCCCTGAATTGTGCTTGCTGTTTGTAATAATGTCGTTGGATTTTGTTTTATGTTGTAATTTTGTAGTGTTTCGTCTCTTTCGACCACTTCGAAACCGTTCCAAATGTTTCCTTAGATGTGTGGGTGAATTACTAAAGAATGCCTTAGTACAACTGAAATAACACTGTAATTACACTTAGCATCGAGGGCTAACACAAGCGTCATATCATGCGCTACATTCTAGTTTATTTTTTAAACTTTTTAAACCACACATTGCCAGGGTTGGGGGTTTGATTCCCAACGCTGCCCTGTGTGTGCTGCGGGGGTTTCCTGGGGTACTCCGGTTTCCTCACCCAGTCCAAAGACATGCATGGAAGGCTGATTGGCATGTCTAAAGTGTCTGTAGTGGATGAATGCGTGTGTGAATGTGTATGTGGTTGTGCCCTGCGATGGATTGGCACCCCATCCAGGGTGTACCCCATCTTGTGCCCAATTCTCCCTCGTATTGGGCCACCAGGTTCCCTGTGACCCTGAAGGATAAGCGGTAGAAGATGGATGGATGGATGGATAGGAAAATATGATTTTCAACAAATTAATGAATAAATAAAAATGTCATTCAGAATGATTAGTGTTTTTGTGATAACTGACTGTCTTTTACATAACGTAACTCATAGAATGCTGTGGTATAAGAGCAATAAAACACATCAGGATGTGGTGTTATTGGATCGTAATCCACTTCAGGCTGGTAAAATGAACTGCTTTGCATTGGGTGACATTGCACCATGCGCAATTTCAGGACATGTATATTGAAATGCTTATGGAGGTGTTCAGGTAAAGTGTAACAGACAACACAAGAGCTTAAATGAGCAATGTATTTTTTTTTAATTGGGAAAGAAAAAGAGGAAAACATTAGCACGCACAAGACAAGTATTGCACTGTGTAACGTTTCCAAGTGATAATGGTAAATAATAATAATAATAATAATAATAATAATAATAATAACCACAAATGTAATTGCAGGCGTACAATTAACTAACATTTATAATGTTTTACTAACGATTACTCATTTTTACCACGGTTAAACAGAATATTTTTTCATTCCCCGGTACGTTCGGGGGCAGTGCAAGTTGCGACACGGATGGATTTCTGAACACACAGGAAGCAGGAAGTTATGCGTAAACCGATCAGAGAGCTGCAGTAATGGCTGCGCAAACAAAACATTTACTCTGTATTAACGAAACTGAAACATGTTCACACCGGAGCATTGTCCTGAGCTTGAAAATGTATTAATATGAATTCCCCGGAACGTTTCTATAATATGATAGCGTTGAAAGTTGCGACCCGGATGGATATATTAACACACAGGAAGTGGGAGCGTCCAGAGTGCTGCAGCAATGGCTGCACAAACAAACCTTTTAACATTTACAGGCAAGACCGAACCGGTAGATGTGCGCATCGGGACCGAGTCTGATATCAAAACGGAACATTTCGATGGCAGCCCGTCGTCGAGTGAAGAACCCCTCGCTAGCAATGCTGTCATTATCGACTGGGATGTGGTGGTAGCTGATCGAGCGAGCCCCTGTACGGAGAGGGCTGAGAGACGATCCTGCGGTTCTCCGTCACACGAGGACACGGTGACGGATTTGTCCACCGTTGACGAGTCACCTGTTCAGCCCATACTGCAGAGTTTTCCGGTTTCGGTTATCGCAGGGAAGCCGCGCCGGTTTACAGCTCACTGGTACAGTAAATACGGTGCGTGGCTGGAGTACAGCGCGGAGAAAGACGCGATTTTTTGCAAAGCCTGCAGGCATTTCGGGAACAATCTGATCGCCGATAAATTCACTCGCGGCTTCAGGAACTGGAAGCGCACCCACCAGGCGTGTTCAAAGCACGAGTTAAGCAAAGCTCACAACACGGCTCTGGGTAAGTTCAGGAACTACAAGGAATGCCAGCAGGCCGGCCGGTCGACTCTTCGGAACCATCACACCGTGACTCCTGGACTGATCCAGAACAACCGAGATCACCTCAAAGTCCTGTTGGACATCGTCATGTTTTGTGTGAGGCAGCACATTGCACCGTGTGAGCACAAAGAAAGCGACCTGGGCAACTTCCACGAGCTCTTCCAGCTCCTGTGTAAATACGACCCGAGAATTAAAAGTCGATTCGACGCCATTCCGAAGAGTAAGAATCCAACCCCGACCGGTCAGGATCTGCAGAACGACCTCGTCGACGCCGCGGCGTCTCTGCTGCTCCGACAAATAAAACAGGAATTGCACGACGCTAAGAACACGTATTATGCCGTCTTAGCTGGCGAGTGCTCGGACCGGTCCACGCGTCGACTCGCCGCGGTGTATCTCCGGTATCTGTCCAGGGGATCTCTCCGGGAACGAGTCGTTGGGTTCGTGGATACCGGTGACGGGTCAGCCGAAGGGATAGCTTCGAAAATCTTGCAGATCTTGGAACCTTTCGAGCTGGATCCCGGGTTGTGCGTAGGTTTCGGGTTCGACGGGGCGTCCGTCATGTCCGGCGTGCAGAGCATCCTGACGCGCACATTTCCGCGTGCGCTGTATGTGCATTGCCATTCGCACCGTTTGAGCTCGGTGCTCTCCGAGGCGTCGAAACGATGCCCGAACTTTCAGACTTTTTCCGAAGCAGTCGACGGGCTGCGTTCATTCCTGACACGGGGTGCGCGCGGACAGGCTCGGTTTCTCGAGATCCAGAAAGAGATGCATCCGGATCGGACACCTGCGGAGCTCGACCGCGGCGCTCGGACGCCCCCGGGCCGTGACGTACTGAGTTTGTTCGACGTCGTTTTGGAAACGTTGGCCGAATGCGCAGAGAGCGGAGGGCAGGCCGGACTTGAGGCGCAGTCCCTGCTTCAGCAAGTTCAAACCAAGAAGTTTACGTTTCTCCTGGTGGCGTCTTGCAGACTTTCCGAGGTGTCTGACGCGACCGGGAAGGGCCTGCAGAGCGAGGTGTTCTCACTGAACGAATGCATCCGATTGATCGAGTGCCTGAAGCAAGCTCTTGCCCATTTGCGCCACGACGGATTCGATCAAATCTTGACCGCGGCCGACGAGCTGACGGCGGAAAACGAGATTGAAAACTGGGACGTTTCGTTTTCCAGGAAACGAAAACTCCCGAGTCGTGACGATTCGCCCGTGTCGGCGTGCTTTGGGAAATCCACACGAGTGCGCTGCGCCGAAGACCTGCGTGTCCTCTGGTATCAGATTCTCGACTCCCAGATAGATGAGCTAGACAGCCGGTTTCACAGAGACTCCTACCGCCTTATGAGAGCTGCGGCCGCATTACGCGCTAACGACGAAAGCATCCTGGCGGAAAACGTCCATCCCGTCAGCAAATCCTACAGCGTTGACGTCTCCGACCACGAGCTGTTCGCTTTTTCTCGAACCTTACGGCAGACGTCCTCAACAGGCCCGTGTCCTTCCCTAATAGAGGTTTTTGACACTTGCAGCGAGGAAAACTTCTCAAACGTGCACCTCTTAATACGAATCCTGCTGACTCTACCGATCACGGCCTGCGCAGACGAACGAATTTGTTCGAGCGTGAGTAAAATCAAGACCGCGAGTCGGAGTACAATGCTGACAGCACAGCTCAATCCTCTGAGCCTCCTGTCCTTCGAAAAAGACTTGACAGACTCTTTGGACTACGACGAGATCATAGATATATTTTATTTCATAAAGTTTATTAAGCCCTTCATATCACAGGGCGGTAAAGTCGAATCCATGAACCAGCCGCCATTAACGTTGAAGCCGATGATTCCTGTTGGACTTAAATGGTAACCGGACCTGATCACATGACCGATGAGTCGCTGTGTGTACCTAATAAAGTGGCACCTTTTGTGTACGTCTGGTTCATACAACTTGTTTAACTTTAGGTGAGCAGTGGGCGGAGCTAAAGGGCAATCAGAATGGCATAATGATCCACTGTCACTCCTTTTATGGAGAAATCATTTCATTTCAAAACTAAAAGAAAGGTGTTCGCGTCGGGTGTCTCTAATCTCACCAAAGCATGAGGTCAAAAGCGGTGACGTTGCGATGAGTAAGCCATATATATTGGCACCTCTGATGTACTATCATTAAAGCAGGAATTCGTACTTCAAATGCTTTACAGTATTATTATTATTTATCATTGAAGAGTCAAACTATTTTTTATATGAACCTGAACATATTGACAAACATTTTTTGTCAATATTTCCCAAACTCATTCATATGTGCATCTCGTCCAATTTATTGGAAATAAAAATAAAAGTAAACACTGTGTTGCTTTGTAATGGAATCCATTATGTTGGCACCAATTCTGTCCACTAGGGGTCGACGTGGCATCACAGCTGTCTTTCAAATCTACCTGTGAATATATCGCCCTCTAGTGGAGTACTGGAAACATCTCATCCTTTTCCTGGAGAAACCCCACTTGCTTTGCTGTATCCCAATTCATCTACTTATTCTGTACACTAAAAGTATGCACTCTATATGAAGGGAAAAGTACATACTTTTGAGTGTGTAGCAAAAGAGTATGCAAATACTGGGACATACGAACTAACACGTCACGTAACGGATCAGAACGTTGTTGCCTAGTTACGTACACTGTCGCCATGAACACGCTCCTCGTTGTATTTCAGCTCATTTCAATGTACTACGGTATATTTGGGACACACTCATTCTAATCTCATTGATGTGTGTGTGTGTGTGTGTGTGTGTGTGGTTGTGTGTGTGGTTGTCTGAGATTGAGAAAGAGAAAACATACCAGTGGGAGAGATGGGCACACCAAATTTGTGAGGCCCCCTGGCGGCCTCTAAGGGGGCCGCGGCCCCCACTTTGAAAACCACTGCATTAGCTGATTAGTTTTTATCAGAAAATAGCTGCATGTTGATGTGAGGCTGCCAAATTCTCGTTCAGTAAATGAAACCATTAGTACAGAGATATTGAAAACAATATAAAATATTTATATTAACATATTGATAATGCCATATAACCTAAACACCACCTTATAACACCTCGAATGAACCTAATTTAGCCTCGGTTCATTTATTAATGTTGTAACGCAATGCCACTATCTGTATCTTTTAATACTTCATATATTCATGTCTCTGTCTGTATTCAGATTTCAACCAGAAGTGGGTGTGGCCTAAACCATAATGTGGGATGTTTTATATATATTTATTTATTTGTTTCTTTATTCTAATTGAATATGAACCCTACTCCAGTTCTCCTCTCCTCAGCACCTGCAGCTACTATTTTTGATGGTACCCGTCTGCGACATTTAGGAACTCGGCCTAATTTAAACCAAGCAGTTACTAAGCAGTCACAACTTGAACCCCGTAGAAGATCTCTGGTGGGATCTGAAGAAGGCGGTTGCAGCACGCAAACCCAAGAATATTACTGAACTGGAGGCCATTGCTCATGAGGAATGGGATGAGATTCCTCAGGAACGCTGCCAGAAGCTGGTCTCTGGTTGTGCATCTCGTTTGCAGCAGGTCATGACAGCAAAATCGTGCTCTGCTAAGTACTAAAGATGCTCGCCATGAAGGGGTTGAATAATTTTGAAACGAGAGAAATCATTATAAGTTGCATTTTCAGTTGAATTTGGGGAAAACGCTCGGAGCATTCGTTGTGTTGAACAGCTGTATCTGTTTAGAACACATTACCTGTTCAATCTGAAGAATGTATTCATATTCATTTATATCCATACAGCCTGCATATTCCACGCAAAAAAAAAACCCCAAGAAAACATTCTTACTCTGATCTTTCTCCTTGAATCAAGTGTGTTGGAGCAGAAAAGCTGAAATGTCCAGGACAGGAGGTTCTCCAGGACCAGGGTCGGTGACCCGTGTCTTAATTAGTAAAAATGACGTTCAGTGATTTGAAGATAACACTATTATGATATTAATAATCAGACCGACTGTCTAGCCCGTAACCTTTTTGTGTTGTTGGTGCTCAACTTTGATATTTTGTCATTTCTTTACAGCCTGCAACAGCTGCCTTGAGACATGCATACAGCTGGAATGTACGGTTTCTTTTTTCTGTTTTCGCTTTGGATGCAAAACTAAACTAAACTAAAGCCAGCTCCACCATTTTAAACACACAGAGAGAGAGAGAGAGAGAGAGAGAGGTTACTGAGGATGAGGAAACCCAAGAACCCAGAGGAAACCCAAGGGAAATGAAAAAAAAGACAAGAACCTGAGCTCAGGATTGAAGAATGGGCTCTTCGCCTAAATTATATACAGTAAACGTGCACATTAAAATAATATTTTGAAGAATCACTAGTGCCGTCAAGCTTTTTTTTCCATAAACGTAATTAGTTTTTATGATATTTTATTTTTATTCCTGACGTTTTTATTAGAATTGTAATTAGATCCAATTTAACAACTTTTAACAAAGTTTTTGAGTGAATCCGTTAGATTCAAGTGACCAATCAGGCTTGCGTATAACTGTAATGGATATAAATAACTCGATGGATGCAGTCTAAGAGTGGGATGTGTAACAAACATGTCGAAATCACAGACCCCCTGCTGTCCCCGCTATGAAAACCTTTACCTCAGATGCCTCGTCTACGTCCGTCTCAGCTTCCTACCTGAACTGAGTTTGGTTCCGTCAGCAGTAAGCCCACCTTTGATTCAAAATAGCCGTTCGAATATACCGGTGTTAATCTGAGGATTTGAGTGCAGGTCTGTGGATGTGTAAATAAACACAGAGGGGACTGTTTGAAATAGCCCTTCACGGTTTGAGAAGCCCACCACGTCTACCCGTTTGTGGTTCACGCTGACTGTTTTTATCCAAATCCGTCCTGTCTGCACCTTATCCTGTAAACATATCTTCTCCTTCAGAACCCTGCTGGCTCGGTTACCGCTCACCTCGAGTAAATTCGAGTAGCCGACATCTGTGTTAATGTATTTAGCTTAAACCTGGGCAAATATTTTGTTGGAGTCCAACTGCGTAGCTGGAGAAGAACAAGAGCATTGTCCTTCTCTGAGGAGTAAACGCACCTCCTAAGGTAGCGCTAATGTTAATAGGCTGCACCAAATAATGAAACGGTTGATAGTAGGCCGTGTCAGTTGTACTATTTATGTCTTGAAAGTGTGTAGCCATTTAGAATTTCTTTGAAGGTGGTTTTTGTGGAGGGGCTGAACACACACTCCTCCCTTCCTCTTCTCTCTCTCTCTCTCTCTCTCTCTCTGTCTCTCTCTTTTGGAGCCCTCTCACCCTCTCATTCAGAGCTCTGAGGTTGTACGTCACTGTCTGTGTAGCTATAAACACTCTCCTGCATCCCTCCTTCCATCCCACTGCACGTCTGCACAGTGACTTGTGTTCATGATGAGCACAGCTAGTCTAATCTTTTAGTTACTGTTCTGGGAAGGTGCAGTGATCTGAGTGTCCCTAACAAGAGGTGAGTAAAATGAGTGTTTACTACTGAGCTTAATTTATCTCAGAAAACGTACGGTTGGTTCTCAGTGGAAGTTTCACGAACGTGCAGAAGAGTAGTGATGAGTTAGAAATAAAGGAAATCAAATGTAAACACTTTTTTTTGTTTTCTCACAGCTTCTAGCATACCTGAACCAGGCAATCAAGAACTACCTGGTACAGGTGTCTGGGGCACCCTGAGATACCGCTTTACATCCGCATTACCATTTTAAATGTAGGGATTCATCTCAGTTTCCATTTCCAGATTGATGAATATGATGGTTTCATTTTTACATGGTTTTAAAGACTGAGCTTTCGAGGTAATACCAGTCCATGACTCATGTCTGTCCTTTCACATACAGGAATTCTTTCCTTTTGCCAGGCCCAGTTTTGATGTCCCATTGAACTATAATGAGGAAATGTTATTTGGGATCGCTAATTGTCTGTCTATTCCTGACCCACACCAAAGGACATGATCAGGAGGACAGTCAAGCTGGTTTGTTATTATATTGCTTTTCCTTTGCTATACTTTCGTGTCATTACCGAGATCTTATCAATGTTGGCCAACTGCTACAGCAATGTCCATATTACTGCTATGTTTCCTTGTCGGTTAAATTCTCGATTGAATTTTTGCACTGTTGGTATGTGATTTGAGAGTATACTTTGCTTGAATTGTTTGCCCTGATCTTCTTTGGAAACGTATTGCACTATACATATACACCTGGGGAAAAAGGTTTTCTTGGACTTGCAGGTTGTAGCACCACATCCAATGACTTGGTGTACATCATCGATGGCTCGTCGAGTCTCGGGATTGCGGACTTCAACACAGCTAAGCGCTGGCTTGTTAACATCACCAGTGGCTTTGATGTGAGCTCCCGACACACTCAGGTGGCTGTGGTCCAGTACAGTGATACGCCACGTCTGGAGATCCCTCTCGGGAAGCACCAGGACACCCAGACCCTTCTGAGGGACATCGCTGCAATCTCCTACCTTGGTGGCAAAACCCAGACAGGCCGTGCTATTAAGTTCGCCACTGACCATGTGTTCTCTGTGGTAAACCACGCCACGAAGACCAAAAGGAACCGTATTGCCGTGGTTCTGACCGACGGACGGTCACAAGACGATGTGGTGGATCCAGCAATGGAGGCCAAAGCACAGAACATTGTCCTGTTTGCTGTGGGCGTGGGAGATGAGATTACCAATGCTGAGCTGGTGTCCATGGCCAACAAGCCTTCTTCTACGTACGTGCTGCATGTGGAGGACTACACCTCCATTGGGAATATAAGGGATGTGATGGAGCAGAAACTCTGTGAGGGTGAGTCAAGCTCCACTGGGTCATTTCAGAAAGAGACGACCAACAATTGGGTTGTTTCTGGCTTCAAGGGTTACTGAGGCCCGACACCATCTAATCGTGAGGGTGAGCTGTTGAGGATGATTTGGAAATGATGGCACCCTCCTCAAACACTGTTTAGGGATGTGTGTTTGGATGAAGAGGGTGATGAAAGACTGATGATGAATGATTTTTATTTTATGTCTTCTTATGTTGACACATATCTTCATGAAGTGCAGCAATTACCTTAATAGCTTTAAGAGCACAGTGAAGTTAATTCATTTCAAATTATAGTATTTTACACCCTTTTTCTTAGGTTAGGACTTTTCGATTCATTATTCTGGGGCAGTCTTCCGGCCCAAATGCTGTGTTTTGGTTTAGCTCCTCATGTACCTGAACCAGGAGCTCAAGGGCTTTCAGTCTTTCGGTTCTCTGGTTAAAAACCTAGTTGATCTGGATTGAGAACCTATTTTAGGTAATCAGTTACACCAACTACAGCGGCAGTGATGGCTCAGTGGTTAAGGCTCTGGGTTACTGTGCAGAAGGTCAGGAGATCAATCCCCAGTCACTGTTAGTGTTCTTATGTTCTATTTACTCCAGGCGAGCCCTATCGTGGCTGACCCTGTGCTCAGAACTGCAACTTCCTGGAATATGCAAAGCATTGACGTTTATTATACTGTAAAACATATGTTACAAATCTACATCCTTCTTGTTCTAAGCTACCCCACAACTGTGACGTAGCTAATCTCATTGGTCTCATTCCCAGAGTCGGTGTGTCCTGTGAGGATCCCTGGTACTGTCAATGGGCAGAAGGGCTTCGACCTGATAAGTATGATGGGGATCGAGGTAGTGGCTAAAAAGGTCCAGGGATCTCTCGTATCAGAAAGTGCTTACCTCCTAAACTCTCGCTTGAACCTTACTCGCAGCACCAGGTACCAGGCAGTATACTCGACTTATAGAATTGTCTATGTATGGTTAATGCAGATTAATCTGCTTAGCCATATTGACTCAAATTGACCTTGACCTTCATATTTGATGCATCTGATTATTTCGCAGAGGGATCTTTCCAGAAGGCCTGCCTCCTTCGTATGTATTTGTGGCCACTCTGCAGGTGAAGAACCCAGTCCACCGCATGAAGTTTGACCTCTGGAGGGTGCTGTCTGAAGAAGGTGTCAGGCAAGTCGCAGTGACCTTGAATGGCCTAGACAAGTCGGTTACCTTTACCAGTACCAGCACGATGAAGAAAGAGCAGACTGTCATATTTAATGACCGAGGCATTAAGGTCTGTCAGATTTCACAAAAAAATCCGAGCCCCTTTTTTATGTGACCTGGTATGCAACTCGACTCACTCTTGTGTTCTATCCACTGAAGAGGCTCTTTGACACAGACTGGCACCAGCTGAAGTTGTTGGTGAGGCCCAAACGCGTCACCTGTTTTGTAGATGATGTATATGTCGAGGAGCAGCTCTTGGAAGAAGCTGTCCCCATCTACATCAACGGGAAGACCCAAGTGGCCAAAAAAGTCAACATAGAAACCACTGTACCAGTAGGTGGCCTCATGAATAGCAGTTTAGAACACCACAAATCTCTATGCACTAACCTAATTGTTTATCCAAATGGAGCTGGACCAAATGGACTGTGTATTCCAGTGGTAGCTATTTTGCTACTGTAACTTATTTATACATTTGCGTAGTCCCTAATTAATAATATGCTAATAAGTTTAAACCAGGGGTTCTCAACTCAAGTCCTAGGGATTCTCTGCTTTCCTGCAGGAAAGTTTTTCTTACTGCTCAAAGACTTAATGATTAGCTAACGCAGGTCAGGTGGTCCCCAGGACAGAAGATGAGATCCCCTGATTTAAGAAAACTGCTAAAAAGGTAGCCAGGTCAATCGAGATCAGCTTGTACTTTCATTCCCTGCTTCCACTGATTGTTAGCCCCATTAGCCTTTAAGCTAAGCTTGCAGTGTCCATGTCTCCCGTTCAGATCGTCTTGCAGAAGCTGCGGCTCTACTGTGACCCTCTGCAGAGCGAACGAGAGACAGCGTGTGAGATCTACTCTGCAGTAAGACCATGCTCACTGTTTACCTACAGCATTTGGCACCTACAATTTTCTTCACTTTCTAACTTCTCCTTACGTCTTTTTTACAGGAGGATGACAGGGTGAGTCTCCAGTCTATGTATATATGAATTTTATAAGGAGAGTTTTGGTTGTTGTTTTTTAATCCAGTCACGACGTTTTTTAGTGTCCTACTGACCGTTCTCGTGCCATGGAGGGCTGTGATTGCCCCAGTGGTAAACCTGGTCCACCAGGCCTACCTGGACCAATGGTGAGTCATTAATTAAACTGAATGGATTAATATATTCATAGTTCATGTAAGGATGGAGCTGCGGTCTTAATCATTGTGTAGTTTAGAAAATCCTGATCAGACTTGAACTTCTGCGCTAAATACAGGGCTTCAGGGGAGAGAAGGGTCGAGAGGGACCTCCTGGCCCAGACGGAAAACCTGTGAGTGGCTCATTCATGTCATATTTAGCACCTTCAGTAGTAGCTAGGACTGTTTCCGTGGTTATTTTTGTGCAAGTCACTAAGGTGAACAAATCAGTATCAGTCACTGCCATGCACGAGTCATTCAACAAAACCGAAGCATGGAAGTCATTTCCATAGATAGCCGAATTTATGATTGTCAAACAGAGATATTATGTAGGTCTCCATTATATGTTCATTCACAAAATGTTTCATGAATTCTGTTCCCAGTCATTTAGCCCAGGCTGGAATTTATTTTTTAGTAGTAGATGAAGTTAGGCTGGATATCTGTCTTATGCACACATACAAGCATTTTATAAAATAACAATGATTATTAGCTGTTTGACATTATTCAAACTGTTATGGATCGGTGAATGAATATGAACGGATCGGTTAAAATAAAAGAATCTCTTGTAGTAATAATATACTTAAAGCGGAATATAATTTTAGCACTGTAATACTAGTGGATGGTGGAGAATCGAAATGAATAAAGCTTAAATAAAGTTTGGATCTGCATCACATGGTCTCTGTGTTAAGGGAAAGCTGGGAGAGAGGGGTCCTCTTGGGCATCCTGGAAGAGACGGTGAGAAAGTGAGTGATGTTGTAATAATAATAATACTACTACTACTATTAATAATAAGAATAAAAAAAAACAATTCGTTTGATAGTTGAGGTGTAAAAATGCCCAAACGAATCAGCTAACACTGATTCTATGAAAGCTGGTAGATATTCTCTAGTGGTGTCTCTAGTCCCTTTAATGCTTCCTTGTCCATTTCCAGGGCGAAGCAGGTCAACCAGGACAAAAGGGGGAGAGAGGACTAGCTGGTCCCAAAGTAAGTCTTATAATCATTCTGTAAAGATAGCCTAAGCTGCCCAAATTAGCCATGTAACGGCTTTAAATTAGCAGTGTACCTATATTAAGAAGTGACATGTAGGTTTATAGCCGAGAGATTTGGAACACACCTTTGATACGTATTATGTTTTTTTTAAATCAATATTTGTATGCATATTGCTGATTATGATGTATACCTCTTTCCACAGGGTGATGTGGGACTCCAAGGGCCACCAGGACGGCCGGGCCCTCCAGGACCAACAGTAAGGCTAATCTTAATTCTGTATTCTGCTAATCTTAATTCTGTGTGTGTGTGTATGTGTGGATGTGTGGATGTGTGTATATATATATATATATACGCACACACACACACACATACAGATTTCCAGAACTAACTTTCATTATACTATATTGTTGCTTGTTATTCTTATTGCCTTAGCGCTATACAAACAAGAAATCAAAACACAAAGTAAAACCTCTCATGCAAATAATTAGCACGCTCATAAACAAACTCCAAGCAAACATCACAAAAGGCATGTAGCTAATGTATGAGATTAGCTAACTGAGATTTGCTAAGTAAACCAGTTCATTAGATATTCACTGTAATGTACTGATTTTCAGACTTTCAGAAGCTCCGATTTCACAAGTTGTGACACAATGTTAACATTTCTCAATATGCGGGAAACCTGAGAAATCTAGCGTTGAAGTTGGTGCTGAGTGTAATTATAGTGTCATTTTAGCTGTAAGAAGTCTAAGTCATTTACCAACACATGTGAGGGATATACGCCTTCGCAGTGTCCTTATAAGGGTTAATAGCTTATGTGCTGGCTAGATAAATCATTAGCTTCAATCATTAGCTACAGTCGGCTACTGCTCTGTGTCCATATTTCCCAGATGCATAGCAACGGTATTTTTACAACTTAATCCACTTCAGTGGCCTATGTATTGTGTACTGTATTTGACTTCCGTTTCCATTTTGCTGCACTATTATACAGTATGTCAGAGCAACTTACTGTCAGAAAAAGTAGCATATGGATTGCTACTTAGCATGTACAGTATACCAATTAACACACGTTGATTTTTTAGGGCCCTGGACTCTCGAAGTGGAATGATTATGATGTAGAAGCAAGCAAGGTACGATTTTATACATCACATCATGGGGAAACAGTTACGATGTTATTCCGCCCTCACTGATCTAGCTGAGTGTGTTAACTCACAGGGAATCCCAAGGAAGCAAGGGGAAATAGGACCGCCAGGGAAACCTGGACCACAGGTGAGTCATCGTCTGAACTCAAAAAGCTGATTCTTAAAAGGTTAACTCCTTTTGGATGGCTGGCTTTGGTTATACAGTATATTGTTATATGGTCATTTGCCATTTTACCATGGCTTATATAGTTTAACTATGTTTTATCATGGCTACTATGGTTTCACTGTGGTTTTAGCAAGACTACTATGGATTAACTGTGGATTTACAATCCTTACAATGGTTGTACCAAGACTACAATGGTTTAACTCTGGTTTTACCATGGGTACTATGGTTTACCTGTGGCTTTAGCGAGGTTACTATGGTTTAACTCTGGCTTTTCCATGGTTACTATGGTTTAACTCTGGCTTTAGCAAGGCTACTACGGTTTAACTATGGTTTTACTATGGCTACTATAGTTTAACTCTGGCTTTAGCAAGGCTACTATGGTTTAACTCTGGTTTTACCATGGGTACTAGGGGTTAACTCTGGTTTTACCATGGGTACTATGGTTTAACTCTGGCTTTAGCAAGACTACTATGGTTTAACTCTGGTTTTACCATGGGTAATATGGTTTAACTCTGGTTTTACCATGGGTACTATGATTTAACTCTGGTTTTACCATGGGTACTATGATTTAACTCTGGTTTTACCATGGGTACTATGGTTTAGCTCTGGTTTTACCATGGGTACTATGGTTTAACTCTGGCTTTAGCAAGGCTGCTATGGTTTAGCTCTGGTTTTACCATGGGTACTATGGTTTAACTCTGGCTTTAGCGAGGCTGCTATGGTTTAAGTCTGGTTTTACCATGGCTACTAGGGTTTAACCGTGGTTTTACAATGGCTACTATGGTTTACCTGTGGTTTTACCATGGCTACTATGGTTTAACTATGGATTTACCAAGACTACTATGGTTTAACTGTGGTTTTAACATGGTTACTATGATTTACCTATAGTTTTACAATGGTTACTATGGTTTACCTATGGTTTTAAGAAGAATGACTGGTTTAACTCTGGTGTTACCAGGAGTACTATGGTTTAATTGTGATTTTACCATGGCTACTCTGATTTATCTGTGGTTTAACTATGGCTACTATGGTTTACCTATGGTTTTAGCAAGACTACTATGGATTTACTCCGGTTTTACCATGGTTACTATAGTTTAACTATGGTTACTGGTTTACTACAGTTGTACCAAGACTACTGTGGTTTTACCATGGGTACTATGGTTTAAATATGGTTGTTTCATGTTCATATTTATTATTATAACATATATATGTTACACATGTTCATGTATATCTACTGATCCTTAAATTTGTATTAATGTCACAGGAGGTGTAGACATGATCCTACCCGTTTATGTACGTTCTTAGGCATTACAATATTACAAGAATTTTTTCTACAAAGGTTGTTTTAAATGTTTAGTTATATGTAAATAGGATAACAGTGCTGTTTTTGAAGATGCTTGTAAGCAGAATATGGTTTTTGCACTGGGTCAGGGGGGAAACTGACAATAAATAAATCATGTTTTCGATGTAGGGGGAGCCTGGGATACCTGGAAATGATGGACTTCCAGGACAACTTGGACTGAAGGTACAGTAATATCTCTAATCCCAGGATGCAAACTACATCACCGTTTTCTTAACGGTGATTACTATTCTCACGACACTACGCACACCTCTCCTCACTGAACCAGAATGTCTGGATTTTGTATGACAAACAACGACAGATCTTGTGACATAATGAGCTCCATGTAGTTACTGGATGTCAGATGAGTAGTCCTCTTAGGAAAGACTATGCAGATTTATTTTAGGCTCTTGGCGCATATTTGCGGTTGCTCTTTTTCCTCGTCCTCTCTGACATTCTCGAGCTGTTCAACGACAGGACGCAGATATATCGCTGTTAATCATGTAAAACAAAGAACATCCAATTCCTAGAGTATGCTAGGTAGATGACACAGTTCTTTGTCCAGGTCTATTTTGCTGCACGTATCTAAATGTATGTTTAAAGTCAAAACATTGACAGTGGGCTGGCTTGTTCATTTACTGAAGCCCAAAAAAGAATTTAGCCTCCAAAGTTTTTATATATATATATATATATATATATATATATAGTTATGCTTGTTTTGAGTAAAAATAAACGCATCTAAGAGCGATCGTTGGAGTAGGCGGGTGTTTTGAGATTATAACGAGCCGGGACGTGAATGGCCGTATTTAAATTGCACATGTGGCGTCCTTCACCCAAATCTATTTTCAACTCCGTGCATCTGTTGCAGCATCTGTGTCGAGGAGAACTCGCGCTCGCCCTGCGTGCGTAGTGAAAATTAAAACTCCCTTCCATTTACTGCCCCATTAACTTGCGCAGACCTAGTAGTAAATGGATTTTTATTAAATTGCACGCCAGAGCTTAATGGTTAATGATTTTTTTTGGATCATTCGATATGGGTCTGTTTAGAAGATGTGACCTTTTTGATTCCCCCCCTCCATCCCCCGTTTGACACAAATGATTGTATTTCACTAAATTAAAAATAATCCTGCATAGTGGAGAGGAAAGATCATTCTTTGTCCTGAGCGGAATATTTTCAGCATCTTATTTAAACTTGGCCTTCAGGTGTCTTGAGCTACCGTTCAAACGTTTACAGCTTAACCACTATTAGCAATGAAATAAGGGCGGGGATGAGGGGGGGGGGGGTTATAAGGACTTCTTCATCATCCAGTCTCACTCTCACTCTCGTCCACTCCGAATGGTACTCTGAATTAATGCTTTATTAATTACACTTATACTGTAAGCTGAGATTTGTCTTACAGTTGATATTAGATCACGGTAATATCAGCTGTAATACAAATACATTAGGCTGCCTCATTAAAGAGCTCCAGATCCAGTATTAGCTAATGTAATGTAATAATGCATAGAGAGCTCGTTAGATGGTTAAGAGCATTATTACAGACTAAGTAATGGATGGATGCGTATATGATGTAACACGTCGATGACATTAATTAGATTTTCTGTCTCTACAGTATAACTTGAGCCTGTTTTTTGTTTTGTTTTCAACCAAAAATGTTAACACAGTGTGTCCAAAAACTTGGGTTTTGGAAAAAAAAAAAAAAATCCCAGACCTGTTTAAATGACTGGTTGCTGTCAGCCAGGCGAAACCATTTAAAGACACTTGAGTAAACAATACACTAGTGGCGAACGGAATGAGATGTGAGGATCAGTAGGATGATCTTGTCTCATGTGGCTGTTTCTCCACCCTCTCCATGCACCTTCCCATTTTGGCTTCTAGTCCTAGATCAGAAACCCCACCACATCTCTCCTCCAGGCTTCCCGTCACCATGTCGAGGGCTGTAGCGCGTGATTAGCTAACCGTGGTACGGTTTGATGTGGCACAGCGGATAAAAGATGCTCAACCCGGACTAGGTTTGCCAGGGCCCAGCTGGCACGCTTGTCGCTGAAAAAGCTCTGTAATTACAGGGTTCGGAGGAATATGCTCGAGGCCAGTAAAACCAGCCGCCCTGTTCTCAGAAGCTCGCTCCTGTGTTTGTAAAATTCTGTACGCGTCGTCGTGTTATTGCGAAATGCCAAACGCAACAGGATTTCCTTGCGTTAGAATCAAGTTCCTCACGGAACGCTCGCAAGGCTGCAGCTAAGGTGCTGTCTCGTTAAAAAAAGCTGCGTAATTGGTGCGTGGAAATGATTTTTAGAGGCAACGGGTGGTTCAGGGTGCAATTATTCCACGTCGTGTTTGAGTACCGTGTGCTTTGTGTGAGGTCTCTGACTATCAAAAGCTTACGGTTGCATACAGGGTTTTTTTTTTTCCACAGCAATGAAAGGGTGTTTGGTAGCTCTGTCTAGAGCAGGGATGCTCATGTCCATCAACAAGCGGCCATTTCATTAGGTACACACAGTACCACACTGTATATGCATGCACTCGTATCAGGTGCCACTTCATATGTACAGCCATGATTACTGACTGTAGCCCATTTATGAATGGAAAAGGACTAGCTGAATACTTAGGTGTGTTGTTATAGGAAAATAATCAACAATAGAGTGTTGTGGAGCTGCTGATGCCACCACAAAACTCATTACAGTGTGTTATTTCCCGTGTACCAACAGTTTCCCAATAGTTCAATTATTATTATTATTTTTTAATGAACTACCCGTCATACTTTTTATCCGTTTATACTGTAGGGACACCTAATTTTATGGAATATCCAGGAGAATTCAGGTTAGATCCTGTTACCTAAGAAATCAGCAACTAATGTATGACTGTAACTCAGTAATACAGCTATAGCTATACAGATAACTTTTGAATCAAAACGTCTTCCCTTACAGTTACGCTTATTATGCTAACACCGTTATTAGCGTTCGCTAATATTATCTGTAGTTATCGTTTCTACAGCAGTTAGCATGGCAGCTTTGTGATTGGTGTTCACAGATGTCCTGAGCACTCCATCTTAGTAATCTGTATAGGGAAAGCAGAAAATCGACTCAAGCAGGTGCGCAACCCGGTTCTGAATACGAGGAACTTTTCCCGCCGTGATTACTGACATAACTCTTGAACTTTAATTCCCTGGCCAAGGTTTTACTTTGTCGGTTTTGCAAACGGCATAAAATTGTGAGTAAAATGTCAAACCAAAATATACGAATTCTTGTGAAGGAATTTGATTGTACATATTTCGATTGTGGTAAACGTTTGTTGCTGATTTTGCACGTATAGTAAATGTCACGGAATTAAATTTCCCCCGTTAGCTCTGCGTGTACATGTTCGTCCCTCACGTGCTACTCTGACACATTGCACACATGTGTAGCCAGAAATACAGATGCTATTTTTAACATAGGCGAGATATATATATATATATATATTTATAAATATATGACCACAGACCGGTGTCTCCTTGGATAGGAGGGTCCCACTGAAGCCTCCCCCAAGGGTTTCAGCGTGAATGTGGCTTGTAATTTGGCACTCGGGGGGGAAAAGTGAGCGAAATTACGAATCATAGATATCTCTGTGCCTGGCTGTCATGGGCGTAGCATATTTCAGATCTTAATAACAGGCTGCCTCAAAGTTCCTACTCTCTTTCCAATTAGGACACGTGCGTGCTATATACTCGCGCATGTAATTTCTAGAGTGACATTTTTGCTTTCATTTATAGCATGTAAAAATGTAGTGGATTTTCCAGCTTTCCAGGTTTAAGCTCTAATTATACAGTGTATGGTTTAAGCTTAACGTGTTTAAAAGTTTTCTACAGCTCTGTGAGATCTATATCAGGATATACACACCAGGGCCTGGATTTCCATCAGGCTGGTAAAGTGACAGTTTGGTGTGGTGAAGTGGCCTCATGTGTTGATTTAAAAAACAAAACAAAAAAAAACCTCAAACGTTTTCGTCCTCATGTTGCTCAAAGATATGCATATTTGAAACCAATACTGAGCGTGGAATAGCTAGACAGTTGGTTAAGTTTCTGCGTTAGAATTATCCCCAATATCTCACTCTGAAATGTAAGTTTTGGGCCGTAAATACACTCAAACTATGGAATGCCATTCGAGGGAAATATAAACATATAACGATGACACTGTTAATTAAACTGTCTCTTTAAAAAAAAAAAAATTCTTTGCACACAGAAAACAGCACTGCACTCAATGACGCTTTTATGGATAAAGGTATGAATTGACGTAAAGTGAGCCTGAGTAACTGTCGACAAAATCGAAAATAATATGATTCGCTGCATCAAGTGCTATTTATAGAGGTAGTCACAATTATTGATTAAGTGTTCTTGTACGTTTCATTAGTAACATCTGGCTGCTAATTACTCTTTTAATGAATATGGAAGTGAAAGGGTGTATTTACTTTTTCCCAGCTGGTTTCTGAATGCTGCATTATTTTTTAAGGGGAATGAAAGGACTACATACGCACACACAATTGTTATTTAGGCCGTGGTAAAATGAAAACATAGAATTATACAATTGAATGCTTTCCATTTTCTCAGTCAGATATCTCGGTATTAGTCGTATTTTTTCAATTATATTTTATTACAAATAATTTCCCTTGCTTTTGTACATTGTACACTGTATTATATTGGACAACAAAATAATATCTGTATCTTCAACCATGGGGTCCACGGTGGCTTCGATGTTAGCTCATTTGCCTTGCATCTTCAAGGATGTGGGTTTGAATCCCACCTTTCGGGGTTTCCTCTGAGGACTCCGGTTTCCTCCTCCGGTCTAAAGACACGCGTTGTAGCCTGACTGGTGTTCAGAAATTGTCCATGAATGTGTGTGTGATTGTGCACCGTCCAGGGTGACCCTTGACCTCGTGCCCAGAGTTCCCCGGGATATGCTCCAGACTCCACTGCGACCGATTTCAGAGACGTGAACTACACGCAGGAACTTTTCCTGCCTAATTATTGACGTTACTTTCGAACATCGATTGCTGGGCACGGTTTTGCTTAGTTGTTTATGATAACTGCTAGCATTCCAATTCTGATAGACATACCATTCTAACTATGGCTGGGCCAAAAAACACTGATAAGAAGAAATGTGATCGTAAATATTTAGATTGAGGTAAACTTGTTGGATTTTGCAGTATTAACTTGGAGGAAATGGGAGCACCTCATTTGGAGGTGCTATCTTCTTCAGGATCAGACTCATATCCCGCCAAGTTCTCACACTCCCCTGTGGTCAGACCTCTCCGTCCACAAGCAGCACTTGTCTTGCTCAATATTTACGGCTATTACAACCTCGCCTCGGGTCCCCACCAGGTTCTTATTTTCTAAATGACAGGGTGTGTTGCTTGTGTGTTTAGCAGAAGTTGCATGAAGATTTTGCACATGTGCATGTGGTGAACCTCATAAAGGGTCTGCTCTTTCTGCACGGCTTTATGGGTAAACCTGACACACGTCGTCTGTGGTGTGCGGTCAGAGCAGGAGTGTATAGTTTTGTTCATCGATGTTCGACAGCTGTTTAGCGTGCCGGATCGCCGTGTCTAACTGTAGCGATACATGATCTGAAACTTTCCTATTACCCATAGAGGTGTTAGAGAGCAGTTCTGAGAATTTTTAAGCGAGTAAGTGATGCAAGATCTGTTTCAAGATGTCAGCAAGATTTTAAATGCAAATGTCTTGTGATTGGACGGCGTGTCTTATTGAGTTCACGTTACTAAAGATCGTGATGATTTATTCATTTATTGAAAGTTAACATCCAGTTTGCTTTGTATTACACCCTGTTGTCGATTCTTTTCCTGTATAACAGCAAGCCCCCAAATGTTTTCTCCTTATTTGAGACATTTAATACAAATTTTTTATTTTATTTTATTTTATTTTTAGAATTTTGTTTTTATTTTACCAGGAATGTTACATACAATTGTTTTTACAATATCTTGCTATTTTTTTTGTTTGTTTTATCTTTGGGAGCTTTCTGAGATTTTGCATGAAATAAACCTAGTGTGCTGGAAATTAAAAAAAAAAGAGAGCAGAATCTACAGTTCACATTTTTCCATTTCGATATAAGACGGTTGCTTAAATAATGTAGAGTGACTCACCTATTGTACTTCTTTCTTTATGCTTTCTCTTCCTCTTCAAATGTTGAAATGAACTTGTTGGTGTTTTTTAATTTTGCACAATTTGAAGTCGCCTCATCTCTCCTATAGATCAATTAATGAATCGGTTAATTAATCATTTGATATTACATGGACTGTTTTTCTCTGACGCAGTGTGTGGCCATGTGTTTGTGTCGCAGGGTGAAAAGGGGGATGTCGGTGAGCCTGGAAGTGATGGACAGAACGGTATTCCGGTAGGATAACCTTCTGAACGTTATGAACTTACACCCCCCTCCCCCCCTACCCCCCGTAGTCATCATTGTCATCACTATCATCGTCACTGTCATATTTAGTCATCAACCACAGCGTTGTTGTTCTCTATTTATGCTTTCCTGCCCTACAGTTTTCATAGATTTTCCATACACGTGGAAGCATTTCAGCTTTAAATGTCATTCGAGTCGTTCGCTTTAATAAAGTCCCCATCTTTGGCGTGATTCCAGTCCAAATAATGGCATGACCACAGTAATTGCGCTCTCCCAGAATACACTGCTGGGTTGTAGTGGAGCAGCTCCTTTGTGGGCAGACCACCAATCAGGTCTGATTAGCTTCTGTATTTTCCACAAATTTGGAAGAGCTTGACTAATGACATAAACCAAACAGCTGGTGGATAAAGCCGAAGAATCCTGACGCCGCCAGTGATCTATCTCGGAGGCTAGGGTCTCTTAATGCAAAACGAAATGGAACAGCTTGGTGAGATGTCACTCCTCAGCAGACATCTGCTCTCATTCTTCCTACCAGCAGTGAAGGTTTTTTTTGGCGAGGACGCTTCTGCTATAAATTTAAAGCTTTAAATACTCTCAGCTAAGTTTATTTGACGTTTATTCATCTTGGCAGGCGGTTATTGCGGCTGCTTGAAGGTTTTCTTGTGGCCTCCTTGTGGGAAGCAGGATCTATGGAATCTTTTAGGTAGATAGACGGCCGTTTCATGTCACATGCCCGAGCACTATTTTGAGTCTTTGTGATTAATCCAGTGGTTAATAGAGACCCTCGGCTGTGCCTGCGGTGAACCTCTGGATGTTCTGTTTCCAGTGGAACATTTAAGCCTTCAGGTGCAGGGGGATATTTCCAGAACGTGAACGTGCTTTACTTCAGGTCATCAAGTCCCTCTAGACGCTCCTTCTTTCTCTAAGCGAAGACTCTTTTTGATCCACCGTGTATTTTATGGAAAAGCCCGTTGATGAGGGAACGTTCTGCTCGGGTGCTGAAAAGTGTGGCGCTCATTCACTCCTTAACTCAAGGCAAGGGTTGCCCTTCCTGTTTACGCCAAGCCGAGCCGTTTCATTTGAACAAGAAATCTTCAGCATCTTCCTGAGGCTGTTTGGGTGGGGGAGCTTTCGAAAAGGAACTCGACCTGAACAGCTAAACGACTGTGCCGGTTTAAAGTCTTCTCCTCTCCTCCAATCTTTAATCAACACTCTCGTCAACTCTCTCTCGGGTGTAATTACTGCTCTAACGAGGGAGAAGTCCACTTGCCAGACGACAAATAACAAACGGCTGAGGGAAACCGAACACCCAGAAAACTAGACGTAAGAAGCCCATTACTGAGTAGCATTTCTGTATCCTACTATTTATTCATTTGGGAGACACTTCTTTTTTTTTTCTTCTAAAAACGATTTGGAAGTGAGGCAAAAACCCAGCAGAACACAGCACCGAGGAATTAAAGGTTAAGAATCCACCACGGGTTCTTAGACAAAATGACGGGATAGGAACTCACAACCTTCCAGATCACTAGTAGGGGGTTGTGGCGCAGTTGGTCCACTAATCGTAGTGTTGGCGGTTCGATTCCCGGCCTGGGTGACTCCACATGCCGAAGTGTCCTTAATGCCGAAGTGAATAGACACTGGACCCCAAGTTGCTCCCGATGGCAAGTTAGCGCCTTGCATGGCAGCTCTGCTACCATTGGTGTGTGAGTGTATGTGTGAATGAGACACAGTGTAAAGCGCTTTGGATAAAAGCGCTATATAAGTGCACATTTACCATTTAGTAGACCTAGTCCTGCTCATTTTGTACTGTATATGTTTATATATTACTCGGTATGGACTGTATTTGCACTTACGAATGAGATGCTGCTAGAATTGAATCTCACGTACGTGCATTTTGGTCTCTGCGTGTTTCAGGGCATGAGAGGACATCCAGGTGAAACAGGGCCTGCTGGACCTCAGGTAAGCATTTACAATAAACAGACCTAACACCAGCAAAGTGTTTCACTGTACTCGGAAATCAAGAAAAGATCATTATACTTATAAATATAGCGTTCTATATAAAAACAGCATTCCGGGTTCCCATTATACATTAGTAGAGAATTGCAAGAGGTCAAAAGATGCTGAATTAGACAATGTGTGGACAATATACTCAATTTCCTGTGCCTTTGAGGATCTAGGGATGAGTAAGGGATGAATCATGACAGGATGTGCTGTTATAACAAAATAACAGCAATTTGCTTTCTTTATGTAAGAATCACACTTTAAAACGGTTTACATTTAAAGCTTTGGATCATCTGCAAAACAAATCGATCACTTAGGTTAATCTGACAAAACAAAAACCCCCGCGAAACCCAAAGGCTTGACACTGGAGACTCCTTCTTTAAGCGCTGTTGCTTTACAGAAAACGTCACATTACACTTCTGAAATCTGTTTACACCAGACAGCGTTCACTATACAAATCCACGTGTATGTCGTTATTACAGAAAACGATGTAATATGAATTAGAAGGGATGCGTTAATATTAAGCTTGCAGCAGGAATTACCGTCAGGGCCGCTGTTAGAACTAGAGCATGAATCGACATCTCTCGCTCATAAGGTTCACGAATTCAGAATTGCAGTGGTGTGCTGTAAAGGAGTACATCGCGGAGTACATTTTTCGGACAAAGCCAGACGAACGATGGATTTATGAGTCGGAAATATCTGCTTTCCGAGTACACAGTGGAACAGTGCTTACGTTGATGTGAAACGATTATTTCTACGACTTGTCTCTGTCTGTGGTGTTGCTATTTGTGAACGCAGTATTTAACTCTGACAGGGTGAACGAGGCTTGCCAGGGACACCGGGTTCAGTGGGAACAAAAGGACCTCAGGTATGTATAGTGCAATAGAACAAGTATGTGTTCTTCATATCGTGAGCTAATGGGACACTGTGCTGTGCAGTCCTAATGGGACACTACTGCCACCTGGAGGCTTGTAGTATTGCACCTCAACCTGTTACCAGTGTTCACCATGTCATGATCAAACAGTATGTTCTGATATGTTCAGGCCAGGGGTACTATGACTTCTAGGCTGATGTTGACTAGATTGAGCATGGTTATTACCGAGTGTGTTCAGTGTAGGGAGGATGAAGAGAGAGGATATGTGTCTAAATAACGTCTAAATTTAGAGAGACCGTTTTCTTTTCTTTTTTTTTTTTCTTTCTCGGTTGCCAACATCTTGGTTTCACTTCCTGGGATTTGTTCGAGAGTTGTGGTTCATGCCTCATGTCTGTTTTGAATCAACAAATGCAGTCAAATGAATACTTCCGTGACAGTGTGTAGGTAGAGCTGTTTATGTGTCTATTTAGTTTGCTCGAAACTGAGTCAAAGATGGGTACATTTGAAAGCAGTATTAAGTGGGGATTGATTTAACGTGTACCGAGCGAGTTAGCTAATGTGACGAACATAAATTAACGTGAATTTTGAATCTCACTGCTGAAATACCCATGCAGTGATATTAAGTGCCATATAAATCTGGGGAACATTGGACCCTGGGAACATCGATATGCGCGTATTTATGTTAGCTAGCCACTAGATAGTGGAGTTTAGTTTTGTGGTTGCTTTTGCACTGTTGTGGGTAGAGTAACATTAACCCTTTAAGTACTTTTCACGGAAAAATTCTTGTCATCTATGCACTGATTCTGTGTGTGTGTGGGGGGGGGGTGTTGGGACGTACAGTTGCAATCAAAATTATTCAACCCCCATTGCAAATCAGGTTTACTGTTAAAAATTTACGGACAAAATGATCCAACCCCCTGAATAGAGTCCCTCACAATAGCACAAATATGCAAAACAGGTATTGTATCAAGCACACCTAATCCAACTCATTAGTTGCAGCAGGTGTGCTTGAGCATGAACACATGAAATCCCTGAACTGGCTAGGGGCAGAAAATTCATTAAATACCTGGACGGGGCAGAGAAAGGAAGCTGTCAATGGATGATTTGTTCATCGCAAACAGCTCAAAGTCGGTACATTTTGACAATAAACCTGATTTGCAATGGGGGTTGAATCATTTTAATTGCAACTGTATTTAGCTATTTACTGTAGGTGTAATTTTGCCCCACAGACTCATAGAACTGCTTGTACAAAAAGATATTGGTTTAACAAAGCTAATCTGTGACTTCCTTTCAGGGACCCCCAGGCCCAATGGGACCACCTGGTCGAGAAGGTCCAGTCGGGCCAAAGGTACTTGATTGTAATTTAAAACAAAAAGGAACATCTGTGTGTGTGTGTGTGTGATACAATGATATACAGTCAGGCCCATAAGTATATGGACAGTGACACAATTTTCGTAAGTTTACCTCTGTACTCCACCGCAATGGGTTTGAAATGAAACAGTGAAGATGTGACGTTCAGCTTTAATTCGAGGGCTTTAACGAAAAAATATTGCATTAACCGTTTAGGAATGACAGCCTTTTGTTGCCATTTGAGTCCCTCCATTTTCACATGCTCAAAAGTCATCGGACAATCGACTGATGAGCAATTTTATGGCCAGGCGTGGCCTGTTTCCGCGTTATTTCACGACAAATGAAGGAGATAAAAGGTCTGGAGTTGATTCCAAGCGTTGAATTTGCATTTAATAGCTGTTCATGGGAACTCTCAATATGCGGTCCAAAGAGATGTCGATAGGCTTCAGCCTAAAAACAAAACAAAACAGACCTATCGGAGAGATAGCGGAAACTTGAGGAGTGGCCGAATCGACAATTTAGTACGTTCTTAAAAAGAAGGAATGCACTGGCGAGTTCAGCGATTGTGTCACTGTCCAGATACTTGTGGACCCGACTATATGTCCGTGAATAGATTCTTTTGTGTAATGGCAATAAATGATACTGTTCTTTCAGGGGAACTCAGGGCCTCGAGGGCAGGACGGTGTCCCGGGTGCACATGGACCTAAAGTGAGTTATTTGGCATAATTTGAGGGTTTTCCCCTCACAAAAGGTGTGAAAACAATATCCTGCTACTCAGCGCTTAGAAAATGGCACTGACTAGAAATGGTGCTAAATAAAAACCTTTATTGCCCGCAGGAACGGATGGTGGCATCAAACGAAAGAGGAGCAGTTTAGATTGCAAATAGTTACATTATAGTGATATGTACGTGGTCATTTACTGTATGTCATATGTAGAACCCAGGTATGAACCATATCAAGTGGGACTGACCCAACATGGTTCCAATGGGGTTCTGAGTATTAAAACAAAATGCTATAAATCAAACTCATGTACTTAATAGTTTTTTGTCTTGGGCTATAAGTGTCTTTGTCTTAACTGAGACTCATGTTCAACAACAAGACGAGACAAAAACGGGCTCAGACTGAGAGGAGACCTTACAGTAAATCAGTGTACAGTGACCGTTGTCGAGAACTAAACCCGTCTGGTTAGTCAGTTACCGACCCGGCCTAAGAATAAAAGAGCTTAATGAATGCTTCATAACATAATTAAATATTATGTCCTAAAACTCCGAATTACTGCCTCATTAGCACTGGGTGAATCTTGCTGTGAAGTTTGTTTTGCCCTGTTTTAAAGGTTAAAGTGTTATCATGTCCTCACCTTCTCACCATAACCACATCCTCAGGATGAGTACACAGACCTCAAAGGAACATGAAGTCAAAAACTTGATACATGCAACGGGTAAATCTTTATCAGTGACAGATATCTGACGTGGAGTTGTGATTATAATACCTGACATTGTTTGATAAATAAAATTTAAAAAAAAAAAAAAAAAAAATTTTGTAAAAGTGTACTCTTGTGAATGTGAATTCACTGTAATAAAATAAAATGACCAGATCAGTAAGGAAGGATGTCGGGAAGATGAAAAAAGAAAGAAAGAGAGAAAATAAACAAATAATTAAACCCTCAAAGGAAACTTTATTGTAGGTTATGGAACTTTTCTGGAGCTAGCAGGAAATGTATCGTAAGTATTAAAGTGAACTGGAACGTTTTAATCTAGGCTGTGGAAACACAAGAGCCGATAGATCTACATCTGTGAGGTTTTTTTCTGCATTTATTTATTTTGTTTCTTCTGAGGAATTAAGACTTTCTCTAAAATCAGCCCACTCGCATTTTCAGACGAAGTTGGATCAGACACACTTATTTTTGTCCCCGAAAACATCTCGTCAATTATGAGCAAATAAAATGCAACGTATTTATTCTTTGTACCGAACAGATTCACAGGAAACACTATTCACACTTTTCTACCCGTCACACCCTTTTATTACACATCGTCTTGCATTTGTAGTCCATGCACCTTCTGTGAGTTTGTATGAGTGTCTCATTTTGTGTGTGTGTGTGTCATAGGGTTCACAGGGCGAACCTGGAGTTCAAGGCCCTCAAGGCGTCATGGGTCTACCAGGTTTAAAAGGCCATAAGGTGCGACTATTTTCTAACGCTGCCAAACCCAGCAGACGCCGTTTTCAATCAGTGTTCATTCTGAGATTAGTGTAACGCGTGAAATTGTCACCGTCACTGTCTCTAATTGTACGCACTGCTTACTTTTGCAGGGGGAATCAGGAGAACCTGGTCCAAAAGGAAGTCAGGTACTGCAGCTCAGTGGAGGGTGATGGACTGTGACATATTTTCCTGCTGTGTGCGTGTTAATATCGAGAATGTTTAGTCTCTGTGCGGTGGATGGTGTGAACAATGTGCGCTGAGATCTTACTCAGCGCTTTCTGCTCGAGACAGACAGAGATGAAACCGAGAGCAAGGTGGAGGTTGCTATGTACAGCCCGATACGTTTATGTTAGAAATAAAACCCTGTTGCTATATGAACAACATATCAGCAACAAGGTGGAGTGAGTGGGTGGAGCTACGTTTACCATCGCAGAGTTATTTTTTAAATGCTTGATTCCTCTATTACCACAGCAATTTTGCCAGTAATATATTTTTTTCAATGACAGTTGTACTTTTTATCCATTTATAGCTACGTGCAATGCTGTGGACATCCAAGAATAAGTTATCGGTTATGTTATAGCAGCTATACCTCTGCTTACTTCTCCTCACTTCTGCTCTCTCACTTGAAGTTAATTTAAAAAAAAACACACACACACACACACACACAAAAATTAACTTATCATATTAGAGAGTAATAAGGAAACTCAAAGTCTGTCGTGAAGACTTTCCAATTTTGGAACAAATGTCAAGTGCGATAACAGTACATGAATAATCATGCACTAAATGAATACTTATTGTACTTAAATATGTACTAATGATGACTTAAGGCATGTACTAATCACAAACTAATGACGAGCTAACCTTAAGTATGAAGTGAGTCCTCAATGAGAATTCATGCACGAATAACGACAACCTTAGGTACATGTTAATACGTTCGTTTGTTAATGCATTAATTAACACGTAGGGGTAGACTAAATCAAACACGCTCTTTAAGAAAGAATTCGAATAAAACGTGCATCATTTCAAATTGTTCATATCTTTCTATGTCCGATGAGGAGGCTGAATGTAAATTATGAAAGTAACCCAGCGCCATCCAATGATCTTTGTGTATGCAGCTAAATGGCAAATGATACTGATATATATGCAGCTAAATGGCAAATTATATAGACAATTTGAAAGTGTGCACATTTGATTCTTCATCAGTTCCTGATTAGAACTTGCCTTAACTCATCATTAGCTCATATTTCGGTTGGGGGGGTGCTGTGGACGTCCTGTGGGCAGATGCATTCTCTGCTCCATAACCTACCATGAACCCTACCACATCAAGTAGAGGCGAGGTGAAATGTGTGCAGGCAAGCCATGCACGCTAACATTTGAACACGCAATCACGACTTTTAAACAAACTCAGAAAGGATGGGGGGTCGTGTCCCCCCCCACAATGTTGAGGAAATACCAACCCCCCAATATACAGTAGAAAATATTTTCTATATGTCCCCCTTTAATGAACCCTGCCAATGGATCTGACTTTTCTTCATCTATTCTATTTATTTATGTCAATTCCTTTTTAATATATTTCCGTTTGTTAAGGAACATAGGTGTGTGCGTCCCCTGCAATTGTACACTTGGTTGCGCCCATACTCAACGCAAGTTGGTTGATATATTTTAGTAGCTCAGTCTGTAAGAAATGGAGACAGCAGCCAAGCGTAGAAAAGTGCAGCAGAACATTCAAGCTTTTTTCAGACAGTCAGTAACTAGATACCTAAATAGGTATTTAGGTATATACCTTATCTTAGTATAGAAGGCATCATACCATGGCTTGGGTTTTTTCTTAAGAACGTCAATTAACTTTTGATATTTGCACACCCACGGAGTAAACTAGGCCAGGGGTTCCCAAACTTTTCCAGGGCAAGGCCCCCTAAATAGCGTTAACATTTGACCGAGGCCCCCCTTTTGCAAGATGTCTTTAAAACACGTAAAAATACAGACTTCAGAATATATCCCCCTTTTTTCATTATTAATAATTACCTCTTTCATCTTTACATGACATTACATTAGGAATTGATTGTGTGTGTGTGTGTGTGTGTGTGTGTGTGTGTGTGTGTGGTTGACTGATAGTGAGAATCGTGTATTTATTTATTTTTCACACCAAATTGTCAAGACCCCCGGGTGCCCCCTGGAGGCCCCCACTTTGAAAACCACAGGGCTAGGCTAACTTCAGTTCCAGTTTTTGAGAATTTAACGTTACATTCACTCGCATATCCTCCCGCCGAGTTGGCTGTGAACCCTCACGTTGTGACAGACTGTTAGAAACGCGAGTGAAAATGAGGACAGTTGCATTCCGTTCCTTTACACTACATTTGCCATAAGGACAACTGAATGCTTTTACATATATAAGGCTCAGTATAATGCTGATTTGTGCTAGCTTGGCAACGAGAGATCTGGAACTAACGTCTGAGTTGTGGCCATATTGTAGTTATCCATTCAGGACTAGTTATGTCTTTAGATTTGAGAAAAGAAAACCCCAGTACCCTTTACATAGCTAACAGGTTACCACTATATATTGTTGAACACTTTGTACACGTATTACATAGCAAGCTAAACAGCATGATGACATTAATATAATAAATGACACCAGTTACACAAACAGAATATTCAGTTTATCAAATGAAAATGATCATCTAAGTCAGTCATTGCGCTTCTGGGAAAATAATGGTACCTGGTCACAATGCAGGCAGCACAGCATTGCTTGGAAGTATCCGTGGGGGCGTTGTATTTACAACATATATAGTGTTGAATTTAGTTCCATAGGTAGCCATCCTTTCTGAGTTTGTTTAAAAGTCGTGATTGCGTGTTTAAATGTTAGCGTGTGTGGTTAGCCTACACACATTTTACCTTGCCTCTACTCGGTGTGGTAGGGTTCACGGTAGGTTATGGAGCAGAGAATACATCTGCCCACAGGACGTCCACAGCACGGAACAGTTTCCCCTTGCTGTTGGAGCTTCTATCACTCAGAAATCATGTGAATTCAAACGCTAGCTGTAATCCTAAAACTATGTTCTAAATATCAGAATTTTCGGCCCCCCAATGTCCATACCGTGGTTACGCCCTTGTGTACGTGCACGATTATTCATGCGCTGTTATTGTAAAGTGTTACCGCTACAACTTCACGTCTTACACTTGAGACTCCTACAAATGTTAAATAAACCTCTCATGAAAGAAAACGTCACAATAGCAACATTTACAACACGTTTAAATCCATTTCTACGGAGTTATCCATATCCACAGATATTTGAACGAGCGCATTAATTGCGCATTGCCTGCCATGTGGAACTACTGTCAGCGCTGCTGTTATAGAAAATGAATCAACACCTTCCGACCAATCAGAGTTGAGCATTCTTGCATATTTTTCAGATCGTTGCTAACAGCTGAATGTGTACATTTATTTATTTATTTATTATTCGGTTTTCCATCATAGCACAGTTTGCAGAAAGTACTCGAGACATTAGACGCATATCCAAAATACTTTGACGAAAAGTGTAAAATAGCCTTGCTGATTCAGTGCGACTAAAGTTGGGGGCATGACTCACGGTTTCTCTGAAACACAATGTTTCTCCATCAATAAACGGAAACTCGTCGTCATGTCTTTTAACCACAGTACATGCACTATTGTGCGGTTGTGTGTGGCGCACACACACACACACATATATCTCCTTATACTAACATGCCTTACATTTCTCTTTCCAGGGACAGAAAGGCAGTGAGGGATCGGCTGGGTTCCCTGGGAAACCTGTACGTAACATACAATCACTTCATCATAACAATAGCCCATAATATTATTAATAGTATTAATAAGTGTCATTTTCAGGAGGAATGTTTAAAATGTGTGTTATGCCGTCGATGTGGAACAAATGAATGAATGGATGTGTGTTTTCTTTCTTTGCAGGGTGAGCCAGGCCTCAGGGGGAGCAAAGGAGAGGTGTGTATTCACACTGAAGCACACTCAGACACTTTCACAAAAGTGTTTCCTGCTTATTCACAAACTGGGAGCTCTTTCAGTTCCTGACATTTTTTCAGACTTTTTTTTTCAGAGACCTGGTGATTAAAGGTGCAGTTTGCAAAATGTTGTTTTCCAAAACATTATAAAGATACTGTATGACCTAACGATTTCCTTTGTGACATGCTTAGAACATTCATACCCTTCTCAGAGATTTGCCTTTTTATCTTAAGGCAAAGTGGATAAGATAATCCACTAGTTTCATTAGAAAGGGGTTCGAGTCAGAACATTTGTCAGTGATTTCACTGGAATTGCAGGTCACTTTGTAACAACCATGAGTCTTATCTCGGCTAATGGGAAAATATGTAAATCCACACCCAACAGTATAGAACATTTGTCAGTGATTTCACTGGAATTGCAGGTCACTTTGTAACAACCATGAGTCTTATCTCGGCTAATGGGAAAATGAGATGATGTGAGATGATGAAAATGAGAAAATGAGATGATGAAAATGAGAAATGTTCCCACAGTCAGATAGTCAGTTAGTCAGAGAAGGGAAAATGCTATCATATCACGATTGGACAAATTGAAAAAGTTTTTAAAAAAAAGTTCCGCTAAGCCACCCGGACCCATGTTAAAGTTACCTGGAATGTGTGTAGTGCAGCGGGTGGCACAATTCGGAACGAGTAGCTTTATAGCTCTACAATGACACCTACACAGTGTGTCGTAACACTGGGATTTTCAGCATGAGCAGTACTTTGAAAGGATGCAGGTGGCTGTTGTGTCTAGGAGGAAGAACATGTTAGCTTTCACCCTCTCTGGTTGGAAGCTGCTGTATGGTAGGGGAGAGTTGTCTGGTGGGTCGGAACTGGCAGGTGACCAAATTACTTTATCAAAAGTCATTTTTCAAGAATTCTTTTCATAAACAATCTGAATCGGAGTGTGTTCATCCGTTTTATTCGCGTGTACATGCAGAATTGTCGCAAAGCCTGTTAGGCCATGGTTTATGATCTTTCGCTCGTCTGTTTCTCTCTGTCTCAGCGAGGTGGAGCCGGAGATCAGGGAATCAGAGGCGCTGATGGGAAGAAGGGAGAAATCGGTTTAATGGGACCTGCAGGTCCGCGAGGATTTCCGGGAAACAATGGGTTGCCGGGGCAACCAGGTATCCCAGGGTACCCAGGAAAACCGGTAAGTGTTGCTCAGTTCGCAGGATTGCACACTTCTGAGGAAGAACAGACAGAAGGCAACAACTCACTGAGCACCAAATCATGTCCATGTCCATGCTCTGGTTAATCACCCCAAGTGATTATTATTTAATTAAAAAAAATTAAATAATAGAAAAAAAAATTAAATAATAGATTTTGTTAACAAAATAAAACAAAATGTTGCCCAGCCTTGCTGAGGAAACAGCATGTCACAGGCTCCAATACAATACTGCAAAGGTTTGTACCCCCTAATCATTTTTGAATTTTGGAAATTTGCCACGTATTTTACAATTCATCTACAAATCCAAAGAACTGCAAGAAGTTCAAAATGAATTGTAGGTCGCCTAGGACTATGGCTACACAGTTGTCTTCTCCTGAATTCATATTACACTTCAGTTTCCAAAACAGGGAACTAGGCAGAACACTGGAGCTTTCACTTGCCCAGTGGTCTAACTAATAAATAGATGATTTGTCCATGCGCTAATATCCAAATATATGATTTGTCCAACCCCTCCAGGGTTGGGGGTTTGAATCCCGCCTCTGCCCTGTTTGCATGGAGTTTTGCATGTTTGCATGGGCTTCCTCGGGGTACTCTGGTTTCCTCCCCCAGTCAAAAGATAAGCGTTGTAGGCTTGACTGGCATTTCCAAACTGTCATTAGCGTGTGTGATTGTGTCCTGCGATGGTTGGCCCCCCCGTCCAGGGTGTCCTCCCCGTGACCCTGTATAGGCTAAGCGGTACGGAAATTGGAAGGATCATCACTGAATGTCTTGGTCTAAATTCTTTTCTTTATCAGTTATTTTCCATTATCCCAAGGGATTTCTTCCTGATCATAAATGCCTTAGCCACTGATATGTGTTTCAGGGGAAGCCTCCTTCAGAAGAACACCTGATGAAGATTTGTGCGTCAGTGTTGCAGAGTAAGTGCTCGATAAAATACACTGTAATCATCATGAAACAGATTTCAAAATTCTAAGCTCTAATGGTCACTGTGGTCAAGTGACTGTAACTCACTGTGTGTCGCTGTTACTACACACACCGACATCTGTCCACACAAAAAACCCAACACAGCCCAGTTCTAACAGCATATAACTGATTCCACATGGGTTCAGGTGTCTGCGTCACTGTGTATTGTGCTATTGTGCGCATCAGCATATTAGTTAGCTTTGGAAAGACCGGCGCTGTCAGTTAGCAGCAAGCTGGAAACATCTGCAGTTGTGGAAGAAGAGACTTCACTTTCAATTCTCTATTTTAGAGGAAAACCCATAAGTGTGTTTAACAGACACAGTTGCCCAATCCATATGTTTCAGCACTTTGCTATATTTTTCATATATGTTATAGTTCAGCAAGCATGCTTGTGTCATCGCACGCACAAATATTGTATGTCCAGTTGCAATCAAAATTATAAAGGAATTGAAATACGAATGCTTCGAGTGGTTTCCCCAAATTCAACTGAAAATGCAACTTATAATGACTTCTCCAGTTTCAAAATGATTCAAACTCCTGAATAGAATCCCTCACAACAGCACAAATATGAAAAACAAGTGTCATTCGTTGTGTTGAACTGATCCAATCGCTTCTGTTTGATTTGTTCAGTGTAAACAACTGAAAGTCTGTCAATTTGGACAATAAACCTGATTGGCAATGGGGGTTGAATAATTTTGATCGCAACTGTAAATAGAACACAGATTGACAAAAAGTGCAAACGTACTTAAACTTGCTTAAATAACAACAAGCAGGTGTTCTCTTTACGATTAGCTTTAGATTATTTCCGTACCATTTATGCTAACCATCAAAAGGGTTATAATGAGGAGTTGCTGCTTTAAAATCCCTGCTAGTAATGATACTAGCCAAAAGTGTCACTTCTGACCAATTAACAAAATTTTACTTTCTCAACAGATCAACTGCCACAGCTCCTTCAGGCGATGTCCCCCAGAGGGTGCCAACAGTGTGAGACGATTAAGGGACCCCCAGGTGATCCAGGCCCACCTGGATCCCAAGGCCCAACTGGAACTCCAGGCTATCCGGGCAGACCTGGAGCCCAGGGTTACCCGGGACAACCGGGGGCGATGGGTCCAGTGGGCCCGAAAGGTAAGACAGAAGAATTGTGGCCACCGATTGTTATTTTCCTTTCTGAAACGGCTGTCATGTTGGTGATTTAAAATGAGAGGAACTGCTGCTACTCACGTACTTTCAGTGTTCATAAATGAAACAGAAACTCTTTGCATATTTCAGAGGTTTGCATCTGTTGTTCATTTTATCTGCACTCTACAGGTGAAATTGGACCGATGGGCATGAAAGGTGCCAAAGGAGAGAGTCACAACGGGCTCCCAGGTCCACCTGGCGCACCAGGTATATTATCCTGTTCAGTTTAGATGTAACTTTTAAAGGGGTTGATAAATCATAAACCACGAGCAGAATACCATATCTAGGCTTGTAGTTTTTTTTTTTTTTTTAACCTATCTGTGGTTCAAATAACCAGAAAACGTGTGTGTGTGTGTGTGTGTGTGTATGTGTGTGGAAGCCCAACATGCTTTCACGGTGATGCGACAAACCTGATTACTGTAGCTGTAGCGCATGCTTCCGAATCTCACGCATCAGCTTTGACTAGACGGATTAAATTACAACTCGAGCAATGTCACAATATCAAAACGATCTCTTAAACCGTTCGATTAAACACTGTTTTGTTGCTACCTCACTGTAATATTAGTGGAATAACACACTCCAGTCCAGACCATGCTGTTATTCAATCTAACGAGCTCTTTAAATGACCTTACCCGGTACTTTTAGGTTTCCAGGCAACCAAACCTTAGGACACTGGAGGTTTCACTAGCCTGGTGGGCTAGCTAATAACTCTGATTGTAATAACTGTGATATAATCTCCTATTACATAACTTTGGGTTTGTTTTTGTTTTTTTTGTTGTTGTTGTTCTTCCAGGTTTGCAAGGTCCTCGTGGACTGGACGGAGAGGGATATTCAGGACCCCCAGGATCAACAGGGAAACCTGGCTCACCTGGTATCCCGGGAAAACGAGGTCCTCCAGGAGCTGCCGGTGTTTGTGACCCATCCTCCTGTTACATGGGTTACGCTGGCCAACAAGGTCACTTCATCAAAGGGCCCGACTTTTAGCAAACCAACTTGATCCACACTTTTAAGGGCCTCTTTCCATGCTCCTGAGCCCAAACTTGGCACTCTGACGTGACTCGTGTGTACTGGCTTGTGTTGGATTTGGATTGATTTGATATTACCTTTCGTATTAGGCTGTAAAAACGAGGGCTTAGAATTTGACCGTGGCAGTTTTTACTTGAGATTATTTGTCAAACCTACTACTTTTGGTTCGAAGCTAGAATAACGATCATGTAACGTACAGCGGTGCTTGAAAGTTTGTAAACCCTTTAGAAATGTCTATATTTCTGTATAAATGTGACCTAAAAGATGGTCAGATTTGCACACAAGTCCTAAAAGTAGACCAAGAGAACCCAATTAAACAAATGATACTTGGTCATTTATTTATTGAGGAAAATGGTCCAATGTTACGTATCTCTGAGTGGCAAAAGTATGTGAACCTTTGCTCTCAGTATCTGAAATTTCTCAACAGTATTTCTCAGTATTCCGCTTGCTTCAGGTCCTTCCACAACATCTCTATTGGATTAAGGTCAGGACTTGTGTGAAAATCCGACGATGGTTTTAGGTCATATTTACGCAGAAATGTTTCGAAAATTCTACAAGGTTCACAAACGTCCGCGCACCGCTATAGCAGCATGTATGTAGGTGTTTGCTTTGTGGCAGCCTTTTAATATAGAAGACTATAAGTGATGAGAGAAATTGTATGTGGAAAACAAAACTAGGACAAATAAGATAAAATCATTTCGTATTGAGTCACCTGACCGCAAGCAACTTTGTCCTCCCACAACCACAAACTTTGTTTCAATCTCACATTGGTGCTCGCTTTTGTGAATTGCATTTTATTGTAAATAGACATTGGTGTTGCACTGCCTTCTGATATACTACCTCTGTATTAGACGCGAAGTAGTCCAACAGCTAGACTGTAACAATATTTTGTTCTAAAAGTGTTGGCTGATATCTCAGACTGCTCAGGATATCTCTTGTTTTTGTTCGGTTGTTGTTGTTTTTTTTGTTTTTTTTAAATCTCGTTCTGCGTGTGATGGATCACGTCCAAGTTTTGTGTGCGTATGTGTGTGTGTGTGTGTGTGTGTGTGTGTGAGTGTGTGTGTGGACTACTGCATTTTTTGAATGTTTAAACATTTATATCAAAAGCTCCCTTTCATTTTTATAGATTTTTTGCAGCTCTTTTGCTCAGCCCAAATTCAAACTGGATGCATCAACAACACGTTCTATTTATATTCTTGTCGAATTGAAGCCATGTAGTTTTTTTTGTTTGTTTGTTTGTTTGTTTGTTTGGTTGGTTGGTTTAAGATTGTCTGAAAATTGACTAGATTTTCACGTGTTTTTATTTCCATACACATTGTGTTGTTTACATTGGAACTGAAACCCTTTTATATGTAACAGTGATCAAATAATAAAAAAAAAATTATCCCTTAAACATACAATTTGCTCTGGACTAATGAATGAATTCTTATGGGTTTCTGTGCTCAGATTAGAAATACGCTTCTTTTTTTTTTTTTCTACATGGAATCGATAGTAAGCTGATTTAAGTTGCCAGTAAGTGAGTGTGTAGTTCCTCTTTCTGATACTGCTCTAGAAGCAGTACTTGTTGAAGTGCAGTTGAGCGAAAGCCACAGAAGGATTCACAGTTTGACAGTGCCGGTTCCTCTGCGCTAACAAGAAACCCCCCTGATTTCCGAGACATCAGACGGCTGAGGGGCCACTAGAAGAAAGAAATTCTATTTGTTGTCATTGCTCCGAGGTTGCCATGGGTGACGACAATTATGACGGATATTTGGATGACTTTTTTTCGTCCAACGCCACAGACGATGCACAATATGTCGTGCACAACCAGACTGTGATTTTGTGCGAAAAGATAAGCGTGATTCGGTTTGGTGCGCTGTTCATCCCGACGTTCTACTACATGAACTTCTTGCTGAGCCTTTTGGGAAATGGTCTGGTTCTGTGCATCATCTATAAGTATGAGAAGCTCGGTACGGTCACCAACATCTTCCTGCTCAACCTGGTCATCTCGGACCTCTTGTTCGCCTCCACCTTGCCTTTCTGGGCCGTCTACCACCGTTCCGAGTGGATATTTGGCCCTGCCCTCTGCAAGCTGGTAGGTAGCTTATACTCGATCGGCTTTTCCAGCTCCATCCTCTTCCTCACGCTCATGACCTTTGATCGCTACCTGGCTGTGGTCCATGCCATCACGGCTGCCCAGAGCCGCCGGAGGGTGTACGCCTTCTCCATGTCTTCTGTTGTCTGGTTTCTCAGTCTCATCTCTAGCCTTAAAGACATGGTCCTCTACAACGTACGGGAGGACAAATTGAGTGGCTGGGTGTGTGAAGAGAGTGGCTACACATACCAGACCATAGTCAAATGGCAGCTGATGGGTTACTACCAGCAGTTCGGGCTGTTCTTCCTGCTTCCACTATTGATGGTGTTCTATTGCTACGGCCGCATCACCATTCGCATCGTCTCCACGCGCATACAGGAGAAGTGCAGGGCTGTCAAGCTCATCTTTGTCATCATTTTCACATTCTTCATCTGCTGGACTCCCTACAATGTGGTCATCCTCCTCAAGGCACGTCACTTGTCCTCCAGAGACAAATCATGTGGCGATGACCTGGACTATGCAGAATATGTCACGCGTAACATCGCATACTTATACTGCTGCATCAGCCCTGTGTTCTACACCTTTGTGGGGAAGAAATTCCAGAGCCATTTCCGGAAACTTCTAGCTAAGCACATACCGTGTTTGAAGATCACCATCCTGTCATCTCAAAGCAGCAGGACCACATCTTTCAAGAGCCCCAATACTGAGTACTACTAAGTGATGAAACTTCACACCGGAAGGAATTTGGAATTTGGTCATTTTAAACTTCTGAATACTGGGCTCTTCTGAACTTCTGAATATTGCACGGTTCTCACATGATAATACTGGGAGGTTTTGAACTTCTGAATATTTGGAGGTTCTGAACTTCTTAATATTGGGAGGTTCTGAACTTCTGAATATTTGGAGCTTCTGAACTACTGAATATTGGGAGGTTCTGAACTTCTGAATATTGGGAGCTTTTGAACTGCTTAATATTGGGAGGTTCTGAACTTCTGAATATTGGGAGTTTCTGAAAGTTTTGTATATAGCTCACACACTGATGCTGGCTGCAGGGTTTAAGACTGTCAGCATTTTCGATGTACTGAAATGTTCTCTTTGGGCTCAGATTTGTCAAAAGTAGTTTGAATGGTGTAGGTCTTTCAGAAAAGTGTTGAAAGTTGAGAATACTGGGAATTAGCAAAGAGTCAAAAAGGAATGAATACGAGGAAGTTGCACAACATGTGATAAAAACAAATTTTTGGTTTCTTTGTGCTTGTGCTGTTTTTCTGTGGTTAATTGTAGCTGTTGTGTAAATGAGGAGTATTTGGCATATTAGAAAAATGTAGCATGAAATTATTCAGATCTTTAGGAATAAGATGTAAATAGTTCTATTTTTTTTCTTATTGTGTTGTTGATGCTTGGAAACTGAAACAACTGGTGGATTTTTTTTTATTATTATTATTTTAACCTTGGAATCTGATCGATGTGTCTTTTTCAGTTATGTATAGTGAGTTACGATTTTAACTTATATATTTTGAAATATATAAGATATTTTTTTCCTCAGTTCAACTCAGAGTAGACGTTCCTTCCTGATTAACTAAATGCATCCTGGTATTAAGTAAGGAATAAAACCCTTGAAGACATGCTGTTGTAGGAAAATAATCCATGTGGTGTAGCCTTAAGTGAAGCAGCATTACTCTGAACCCATCAAAGTTGATTATTTTCCAATAACAGCATGCCTCCAAGTGTTTTATTCCTCTTTTTTTTCTTCTATTTGCAATACTAACAATTTTTACTTCGTTAAAGAACGTGTACTTTTCATCTGTTTATAGTTACGTTTAATGTCATATTATTGAAAACTGTTTTAATGGGAGGTGTCAAAAAACCTCTGACAGTTAGAAACTGCTGACACTGGAGACTCCTTCCCAAAAACATTAAATAAATGTTTCTTCACAGAAAATTTCCCCAATATCTACAATTACATGTTTTTTGTGCTCTGTGGAAGTCTCTGTGTATGTTGTCGCTATGAAAATTGTAACATATTAGAACAAGTGCATTCAAATAAACCTGTGATTTTATCATCATCATCAACAATTGTATTATTATTATTAATATTATTATTATTATGCAGGTAAACAATGGTTTTATTCTAAAAACAAGAACGTGGTCACGGAACCAGCAATAGTCAGGCGATGAACAAACAACATGAACTACACTAGGCAAGGGCAAAACCATAATAACCATTGAGACAGCCCTTAAAACTCCCTGATCAGTGCCCTGACTACCGAACTAGGGAGCTGATTGAGACGCACCCCTGACATACTGTGTGGATTAAGTTCAGGGGTGCGTGATCAATAAGCCGGTGAACGTGAACATCTTTGGGTGTTGGGTGTTGTAGTCCGTGGCGGCCATGTTTGTCGGAATTTTATAGTTGGATGCCGTTTCCATTGTTGACATGCCGAGATTAAGCAAGTGTTATTTAGTGCCCGTGAAGAAGCAGAGCTAGCAGTCTGTTAACCATGCCTTCAATCAAGTAAGCCCCAAGGGCTTTAACACTATTACCATTTGTTTTACCTGAAAAGTTCTTTGAGGATGCGTTTTCACCAAGATCAATGGGAATTGATCCAAATCTCAGTTCATCGTTGGCATCTACACTGTCACAGAGGTCAAGTAATAAGAAGTGGTAACCTAGGGAGAAAAGGAAAACACATGTGAACCCTGACAAGGTCAAATGTATGAAATAAAATCATGAAATAAGGTGTGAATGTGGCCCTGTGATGTGTATGCAAGCATTTATGCCCAGTTTTCCATGGAATGGGCTTCAAATTCATCACCACCCTGACCAGGATGACGTGGTTATCGAAATAAAAAATATATATATCTCAGTGTATTTTAGTGTCCCACAACATTCACTCAGTCTGAACAAAATCATCCTTATGAATTTTGCAGAAAGACATTCAACAGGAAGTGTCATCATCTGAATTTTCTGAAGATCACGTGAAGAAGAGTAAATTCTCTCACTTTTCATTATTATTATTATTATTATTCTAAATGTTACATAAACCATTAGTACATCTTTACGTCATGTCCTTGTGTCATTAGCGTGGATGCGTATTTGCTAATTCCATGATGGAAACCTCAATACTGTCACTTATTTAGCAGCTGTTGTCAGCAACAACAACAAACAAACAAAAAACAGTCTTGTAAAATATATCAATTGTTGCTGAGGTGAATTCACACAGTTTAAACGGTTAATATGTGTATGATTTCGAAAACATGTGACATGTGGGTTGAATTCAGAGGCGATGATGAGATCTGAGGAGATGAACCCAAAATCTGTGGTACCTAGCTTTCTAGTTCTTAGTCCAAGGTCGTTCTAGTTCTTAGTCCAAGGTCGTTCTAGTTTTTAGTCTAAGGTCGTTCTAGTTCTTAGTCCAAGGTCGTTCTAGTTCTTAGTCCAAGGTCGTTCTAGTTTTTAGTCCAAGGTTTTTAAGTGTTAATTAGATATTGGATATGATGGTAGGATTTTAAATGAAACGCAGTTAATTATACCTACAGATGGCGCTGTTTAGCAGCTTTTTTTCCCTCCCCTATTAGGATCTGTTTTTAATTAAAGAATTGTTTTTCTCGACTTGAAAATATCTTTCGGGACATTTCTAACATTTAGGCTATGCACAAAACGGCACACATCCATCCTAAATAATGTAAATAGCCTCTTTTCTTAGTATATTTAGTTTAATGGAGGGAAATTCTGGAGTGATTTTTCCTGTTTCAGAGGTAAAGGACAGTTTGATTACACTGTTTTGACCATAATCCTCATCTAAAATGTCGAACTGTAGCAACTGTATGAGTTTAAAGGCAAACTAAACAGCTTTTTTGACCTTAATATTCAGCTTGGACATGTGTTACTGTCTGCTTGTGTCACCCACCACACCACAGACCTGTTTACGCGCGCGCTGGTGGGTGGTGTCATCATGGTTGCCAGATTGGTCTGGTGGTTTCAACATCCACTGGTCTTGGTGGGAAAAGGCACAGCCACTATGATTTGACATACTTTTGCCATTTTGCCTCTACAAAATAACTGCTTTTTTATTTAAAAAAAAAACAAAAAAAACAACCCAATTTGCCTCACAGAGTCCAGTCAGGGAGACATGGTGGACGTGGACGTGGTAGTGTTGCTCAGTTTGGTCCTGAACTCCTGTGTGGAGTTCCAAATGCGTTTCAGGTGTCAGTGTGGGTTTTCTCTGCGATCTCACGTTTCCAGAGAAGACGGATTAAGATTCTGGAGTACTGATCGGAAGGTTGTGCACTTCCAAGCTGTCCCTGCAGTCACCTTGAGCAAGGTGCTAAGTTGTATAAATGACATACATGTAAATCGCTCTAGATAACGGTGTATGCATGGCACCCTGTGATGTGGTGTCCCATTCTAGGTGTGTCCTCACATCCCACCAAGTGTTCCTTGGAACAGGCTCCTAATCGAAGGCGGCATGGTTGTTAAGGCTCTGGGTTACTGATCGAAAGGCTAGAGGTTCAAGCCCCAGCACTGCCAAGCTGCCACTGCCCTTGAGCAAGGAAGGCCTTGCTTAACCCTCCAGGGGGGCTCTGATCCCAACTTCCTGGGGTATGAGAAGAAAATAATTTCACTGTTCTGTAATGTATATGTGATCAATAAAGACTCGTTATCATTGTCGTTACAGTTAACCTCACAGCTCCACGGGACTCTGTGTGACTCTGTATGGCTCTGTTTCCAATATTCACCCAGATTCGGATTTCCAGAGACGGTGGAAATCTAATCCGACTCGAAACTGCCACTAGGTGTGAAAGTATCCTGTGTCCCGGGATGGACTGGTGTCCCATTCAGGATGTGTTCTCACCTCACACCTAGTGTTTTTCGACAAAGCAGATGAATGAGTGTAATTTTTTTAAACGCACGGTTCTAGATAAACGGAACTTACTTATTGCCTTACTTATATACAGTCCATCGATACGGAAAAGTATAGTTTAGGACCCTGGTCCTCGAACATCCCCTGTCCTTGTGTTCTCCTACCACGCGAGATTTAACCAAGTCGCTAATTATTCACCTTTTCTGGGTCTAAATGAGTGTCATTCGGCAGGGAAACGCTCAAATGTGCACGATAAAGGGGTTAGTCAAGAGACAGTGTTGAGAACCTGTTTGGAAACATAGAACAGTCAGCTATGAGAACGTTAAAACAAGCATGAAAAATTCACTTCACAGAGTGAGGGCTGGTTCAAGGGAAAGCGGTGAAACAGTGCAATCTGGCAACCCGGGTCTTGGCGTAGAGGCGGCGCAGAGAATGACACGCGCATCCATTGGTGGCGGAGCGCCTGGTACCCAGGAAACAAGGAGAGGAGAATGTTGCATCCCTCCATCAGCACATTCGCACAAGCGGGCCGCTTTTGTGGGATGTGTGAGACTTTAACGGAGTAACATGGCGTCCAGAGACTGAGGAGCTCTGCTTTCGGAGCATGATTCACCGCCAGGTGATACTGACTCAGGTGAGTGAGCGGAGAGCCTTAGAGCTGCACCCTTGCGTACTAGGAGTTAGTAGGGATGAGAAACGCCTAATACTAGGGACCTATTATGGATGCGTCCTAAACTAGCCTTCATGGCTACTCCCGTACTAAGTAGTATGCAGTGTCAATACGCCACGCGCTTAGGAAGCCTACTCTTTTGGCATGCTACATAGTAGAGTAGTAGCCTGTCTTTGTTTACTGCGTTTTCCCATAATAACTCCAACTATACGTCCTTAACCGCGCCCTATCCACTATATAGTGCACTATTTCTTCTTATTTATTTATTTTAGAGTATCCAGGGCACTCGTGAAATCCCACAATGCACTGCAAAAGGTTTGTGTCCAAAATGATGAGCTCGAGTATGCACAGAATACCCATAATGCACCTGTATGATTGTATGGAACGCTGGGGGGGAGGAATGTATCCTAAAGGTTCTTGAGTAGGTGTTTGTGTGGGAAGGGAACCTGGAAACAGAGCGTCCGAAAGGGTCCGGTTTGTTTCTTTGTGGGAACCCAGCAGCAGAGGATCCTAAAGGGTTCTTCAGTTTGTCCCTCTGAAGGAAGCCTGAGGAGAACTTCCTAAAGGGTTCTTTTATTTATTTTTTTTGTCCTTTTGTGGGAACCCGACAACGGAGCATCCTAAAGGGTCCTTTGGTGTGTTCCTCTCGGAACCCAGCAACAGAGGATCCTAAAGGGTCCACCGGTGTGTTCTTCTAGGGGATCCAAAAGAGTTAGTAGATTTGTTATTATTGCAGAACGCTACAACGGAGCGTCCTAAAGGTTCTTCAATTTGTCCTTCTGAAGGAACCCTGCAAGAGAACATGCTAAAGGGTTCTTTTATTTTTTGTCCCTTTGTCGGAACCCGACAACGGAGCATCCTAAAGGGACCTTTGGTGTGTTCTTGTCGGGGGAACCCAACAACAAATTTTCCTAAAGAATCCTGTAGTGCGTTCCTCTAGGGGAACCCAACAACAGTGTCCTAAAAGTCCCTTTGGTGTGTTCTTATTGGGAAACCCAGCAACAGAGGATCCTAAAGAGTTCTTAAATTTGTTATTAGAGAACCCTACAACAGAGTGTCCTAAAGGGTTCTTCAGTGTGTCCCTCTGAAGAAACCCTGAAGCAGAACTTCCTAAAGGGTTCTCTCTTTTTTTTTGTCCCTTTGTGGGAACCCATCAACGGAGCATCCAAAAGGGTCCTTTGGTGTGTTCCTCTAGGGGAACCCAACAACAGTGTCCTAAAGGTCCCTTTGGTGTGTTCTTATTGGGGAACCCAACAACAGAGCATCCTAAAAGGTTCTTTGGTTTGTTCTTCTAGAGGAACCCAACAACAGAGGAACCTAAAGAGTTCTTAGATTTGTTACTATTAGAGAACCCTGCAACAGAGTGTCCTAAAGGGTTCTTCAGTTTGTCCCTCTGAAGGAACCCTGCAAGAGAACATGTTAAAGGGTTATTTGGTTTGTTTTTATTGGGGGAACCCAACAACAGGGCAACCAAAAGGGTTGTTTGGTTTGTTCTTCTAGGTGAACCCAACAATAGGGCATCCTAAAAGGTTCTTGGGTTTGTTCTTCTAGGGAGAACCAACAACTGAGCATTCCTAACGCATTCTTCAGCTTGTCCCTTTGTGCGAATGTGACAATATTACTAAAGGGTTCTTCGGTTTGTTTTCTCACCTAGGAGGAACCTCACAACAGAGAGTTTCCCTTTCAAAAAAGGTTCTAAACAGAAGCTAAAACGTTTAGAAAACTAACCGTCCCAGGAACCCTTTGAGAAACAGTATAGGACACTGTTTTTTTTTTTTTTTTTACATGGTTTCAAACATTGCTTTGATTTTTTCCCCCCAATATTCCCAGTCGGTTACTATAGCGACCAGAGACACATGGCTGATTTCTAGCCTTAAGGTCTCAGCATCCCGGTCCTCGAGTCGACCGTGCTTTTGTGTGTGAGATACACTTTCTGCTTATCCCTGAACCTCTCTAAACCTCGTTCGCTACTTCTGATCACACCTTCGTTTGTTTTCCGCGTAATTTGTACATTATATTCATGTTTCATAGCCTGTATAACCTCGTACACTGATGTACTTGGTGACGGTGAAACCCAGGAGCAGTGAAGCGTGTAATTTGATCTCTTTGTGTTGACCCGGAGCTGGTATAGAGCATGATCAGTAATACCAATTGACATCCATATCATGATTGGTTGATGGCTCTTAAATAGATAACAACAAAAATGTAATAATGCTGCCATTTGTATTCTCCGGTCTTGTAAGGTGCTAAACAATGGCTGGGAATTGAGGAATCCTGATGATGATGATGATGATGATGATGATGATGTAGTATGATGATGATGTCATGCTTTTAGTCGGTCATCTGTGAAATCACTGCCTAGATCTACATTGTGTCCAGAGAGACAGTATGTAATAGGGTATTTGAGCGTAAGCTAATGTGCATTTAGGCACCAGATCAAGCCAGACCAGGATTAAATGAATAGCAGTGTGTGTGTTTAGGAGCCATTTAAAATCAGGCCAGGCCCAGTAATGACCCTTCTTACAGGTTCATGAATTTTCCAATTGAAGTGTTCTGAACTATGGAAAAGAAGAAGGAAAGAAAAGAAAAAAGCAACAGATCGCTTTGTCCGTTTGGGTCTATATTTAAGTCATTGATTTTTAAAGGGAATGGTATCATTTGTCCATGCTGTACATCCACCTCATTTACATTTACGGCATTTGGCAGACGCCGTTATCCTTATACTGAGCAGTTGAAGGTTAAGGGCCTTGCCCAAGGGCCCAACAGTGGTCGCTTAGCAGTACTGGGACTTGAACTCTTGACCTTCTGATGAATAAACCACTGAGCCACCACCACTTCCCCATTCCATGCCCATGTCAATTCCATGTTTTCTTTAAAAAAAAATTTTTTATTTGGACTAATGCCATCAATAAGGCTAGAATCCAAACGTAGGAGAACTGAAGTTTATTCTCACGTCCTATTCCCATTGTTTCACTGAACAATTGTGTGATGTCTGTAGCTACAGAACGTATCCGTTTATACGTTCATTTAATATCGTGTCACATTTCGTATTATCACTTACTTTATAGCCGTTATAAACAGTCTAACCTTAACCCTCGTTAGTTTCTCTAGTCGGAGGTGAAACTTCAAAGCACTACGAAGTCCCGAAGACTTTCCTGTGGAGGAAAACCAATACCTTCTGACCAATCAGAATCGAGAATTTTACAGCGCGACACATTGTGAAGTATATAATGATCTTTACAAAGCTTTTGTGTGTGTGAAACACTTTGGGGAAATAATAAGAATAACAATAGAAATGAATATCTGGCATTTGAATGTAGAGCCGTGTTCTCCCCGAAAGGTCACATGACCAGATGAGTGAACTGTCTCATTGATCGGCCAATTAGGGACTTTACAAGTCAATATTAGTTAAAATGTCACATCCATAACACTGTAATTACCCTACTGTATTGCCCTGATCCATGATGAAGTACGCGTACTAGGGTGATTTCCCCAATCTTGTACGCCATATATAGCAAAAGCAAAGATGGATCGATATTCAGAGGTCATTCCTAATCGTCCGGCTGCACCTGGGTGATGGTAAATGTTGACGAGGAGAGTTGCGTTAACATCGATTCTGCCGCGAACCCTGCATGCAGACCAGGGTCCGTGACGTGTAGGGCCTTCGGATGCTCTGCGTATTGATCCTGCTCTAATTTCGGCACAGAGGGAGCGAGCGGGAGGCGACGGCGGGGGAGGAAGAGAGCCTTGTTTGCTCGCAGACCGTTGCACTTCCTGTTAAAATAACCACCTGCCTACATACCCAACCCAGGGTGCAGATACGGCAGGTGGAGGAAGAACGTCGTTAGGTAATTTGGATTGTACGATCAAATCCGATTTACTATAGCCACGAATGCTACATAAAAAAGCCTTTAGCGTCTCGTACAACTAAGCACTTTATTAACTACTAAACAGCACAGTGCTGCTGAATTTTCGAATCGGATTGCTCAGAAGGTGTTGGTTTCATTTTGACTTTTTGAGTCCAAACTGGCTTGTGGATATTAGTTTGTTTTATGTTATCCAACCAGCCAATCACGTGGCAGCAGGACAACGCATAAAACCATGCACATACTGTACAGGACAAGAGCTTCAGTTAATGTTCACAACGATCGAGCATCGGAATGAAGACAAATCTCTGTGAGATCTGTGTGTCTAACCGTGGCACGGTCGCTGGTGCCTGACGGGCCGGTTTGAGTATTTCAGAAACTCCTGATCTCACAGGATTGTCACACATGACAGTCTTTAGACTTGGAGTTTACGCAGGACGATGTAAAAAACCGAAAACACCAGAGGGTCTGCAGGCTGAAACATGCAGCACAGAATTTCACCACGTGAAGGTTTTCCCAGGCCGGCACACACATATTATAATGGGGCGCAGCTGTACTAAAGCTCTGGAAAGCTGTTATGATAGAGATTTGGTTGTTGGATACATGGAGTAGGTGTGTGTGTGTGTGTTTGTGTGAGAGAGAGAAGAGCGATGTCTGTCATGCTGCTGCCTTTTATAGGTCAGAGTGAGACTCCCAGCCGTTCTGTCCACACGCACTTTAAATATGCATGGAGTCATGGAGTCACACAGGGAATGACGAGATGCTGACGAGAGCAGGGCGCTGCGCTTTTCAATCAAATAAAGACTGGGAAAGAAAAGGAGGGTGAGAGAAAGAGTGATGACATAAGAGATAACGGATAGAGAGAGAGAGAGAGAGAGAGTGTGTGGGTTAGGTGACCTGAGGGCATTGACTCTGCAGCTCACCAGCTTCTAGAAACCAATCAGGATCCACCCCGCATTCCACCTATGTATCAGTTGATCAGGTAGTAGGTGGGTCTGCTGCTCCGCCACGCTGGAGCTACGAGAGTTAGATTGGACACCCCTCGACATCAGAGTCTGCCCGATAGATATTAGGATATTAATATAGACCACTTGAGCCTATTTATATCCTGAGAAGAAAAGAAGCCCTGCAGTCTCACTAAGATTCCTTAATACCCCACTGACGAACTCCCAGCAGGCCGTGCGCCAGCTCCCTTCACCCTGTGTGTCTGTACGTAATGTAATGAACCCTTGTGACAGGAAACTTGCGATGGGAGTGTGTTAAGTGAGGCTTCACGCAGTCTGCTTCTGGATGCCGAATGATCGTAATTAATTTATCACGGCCTGGCGTGATCATGAGGCGCGCTCGTAAAAGCCTCTATTACCGGTGTACATACAAACCGCCCCCAGTTGATTACAGCATGGTACAGCTTAATGTGGGAAATCACGATTTGGAACTGGAAGAGAGGTATAAAAAAACAAATTGCGTCCACTTGTCCTCGTAGCCTGAAGCGTCACTGCAAATCAGTTCACTGCAGTGTTTCTAACCGATCAGCTTTATCGTATAATTTCCTTCACATTTAAGGGAGTGGTGTCTTCCAGGATGACCCCGCCCCATCCACAGGGCACGAGGGTTCACTGAAAGGTTTGATGAGGATGAAAATGGTGGAAATCATACACGAAGGCCTTCACACTTACCAGATTCCAAAACCATCACACACATCCACAACCATCATCAAAACACCAACTGTCTTTTGGTAGAACAATATTCATCTCTCCAGGACATTTCAAGAGACTTATTTGACATATTTGAAAGCTATTCAGGCAGGTTGTCATCCATGTCAAAAACTAATTGCACCCTTAAGCTTAAGATCTGTTTGTGCCACCTTTAGAAACAATAACTGCTACCGAACGCTTCCGATAACCGGAGATCAGTCTTTCACGGCGCTGTGGTGGAATTTTGGCCCGCTCTTCTTTGCAGAACTGCTTTAGTTCAGCCACACTGGACGGTTTTCGGGCATGAACTGCCCGTTTAAGGTCCTGCTACAGCATCTCAATTGGTTCAAGTCAGAACTATGCTACTCCAAAACTTGAATTTAGCCCTTTTTTTGAGCCATTCAACGGTGGATCTACTCCTATGCTTTAGATCGTTGTCTTGCTGAATAATCCAGTCACGTTTGAGTTTCAATTTACGGACTGAAGACCAGACATTCTCCTTTAGGAAGTTCTTGTAGAGAGCAGAATTCATGTTTTCTTCAATTACTACAAGTTGCCCAGGCCCTGAAGCAGCAAAGCAACCCCACACAATCACACTTCCACCACCATGCTCGACTGTAGGTATGATGCTCTTTTTGTGGAATTCGGTGTTTGGTTTACGCCAGATGTAACAGGACAGCTCTCTTCCAAACAGTTCCACTTTCGACTCATCAGTCCACAGAACGTTCTCCCAAAAGGTTTGAGGATCATCAAGGTGTGTTTTGGTAAAATTCAGACGAGCCTTATGTTCTTCTGGGTTAGCAGCGGTTTTCGCCTCACCACTCTACTATGGATGCCATTTTTGGTATTGGATCTTTATTTTTTTTTGCTTCAATAAATAAATATCATATAAAAAACTATATTTTGTATTTACTCAAGTTGTCTTTGTTTTTGCCTTTTTAGATTGACTGGCAGGGCTGCTGACCAACCACAGACCTGCAGCACATTTCCTATATATATCCTACTCTGAAAACTCGACCTGTTCGAATGTTTATTTTTTTGCAGAAACGAGTTTATTGGAGATTGAAGCCTTAAAGATTCTAAAGCTTGTGTCCAGAAAAATATCTAAAAGATAATCAGTAACCCGTAGGGCGGAGCATCTCAGACTAAACAGAGACAAATCTTGTTATTTTGTTGGACAAATGAAGTCAGGCCAGACCGACCCAGTAGTGGACCTCTTGTTAGTCCATAATGATCTGAAATGCGATTACTCTGAGCGAGTGTACATTAAGTTGATGTCTGATCAGAGTCTGATCTGTGCAGCTAACCGGATCAGTGTATACAAGCACACTATGATGATGATTGTGTATCGATGGAGGCAAGAATTCTGTAAATTCCTCTCTACGACTAAAACATTATTTCTTGCTAGATTGAATATGCTTATGGTTAACATGTACCTGTCCTAATTTTATTCATCATAACCGTCCTCAGACTGCTTTTGGTCAAATACAGTATAATAATCAGCATTACCAATATAAATGTTGTTCCTTCCTCACACACAGGCTCTGCAGCTCTCAGTCAGACGGTAACCCATGACATGTGTGTGTTAGACATCCCGCTGGTAGTGTTGCTGACTCCAGAGCAGTGTTATGGCCACTGCTATAACCCCCACCTCACCTCATCCTCTGCCTGCTGCTCGCTGCAATGTGTCACCTTCGAAAGTCTCTACAGTGTCCCGGCGTTGACAAACCGAAGTAGCGTCTGTTAAAAAAGCTCAGCGGTACTGACCACCCACTTCTCCGACTGACAACCGAACATGTTTCCCCACTCTTCCACAATCTCCAGTATGAACACTATTATATTTTAGCTATATGTAATGACCATTCTGTACAGTCTAGTTAAACTGAAAAGTTCAGACATCTAAACATCTGTTAACTTGCTAGTTAAGGGCTGTACTGTATATCACATACATATAACATAAATAGCTAGCTTCAAAAAATAATATATTACGTACAACGTGCCGACTAGCACTACACCAAGTGGCTATACCAGATAAGTACGGATAAGGCAACTCAAAATGGCGGCTGTATCACGTAAATCCCGCCCCCCAGTAAAAACAGCCAATCACCTTGCCGATTAGGTGTTATCAGGCCTGTTGTATTCTTATCCGGATGTATTTACAAATATAGCCATTTTAACTTTAAGAACCATTTGAAATCCATGTTTTAAAAGGTCATTTTGTCAAATAAACAGGTCTCTGTCCATTCAAGTAGATTTGAGCTTGGTTTTGCATGGCTGGTTGCCAAGATGGCTGCCGCATGTGACTTTACTGGCTAAACATGCATAGATAAACAGCTTGCTAGTTCGGTGGTTGGCTAGCTGCTATTAGGCTATGAATTAAATGGGTCGCTTTAGGATTGTGGGTAGTCCAGAATCCTAGTCTGTTTTTTTTTTCTCTCTCTTCTTCTGTACCAAATCTATTTTCTTCTAACATGAACGGAAGTTGGTCGATATGCTGAAATTTAAATTCATCCTTGACTGGAATGAAAGGTCTCAGGATTTATTATCGGACACGTATCCGTACGCGTGCACGACGACGACGCAGCACGGTATTGAGCGTGGCGAGCGCCGCAAAGTGTGACGTGTACACAGATTGGCCCGAAGCCTAGAGTGCGACAGTCCCATCAGTGCAGGTCGAGATCAAAGCCTGTGTGCTCCATCCCTGTTTTTTTCACGTTACCTCTCCTGCCTCACACTACAACTGCAGACTGGCAATTGACTTTCTGGCAATATCATGGCGTTAGCCCTGGCAGGCAGACCCATACGTGTTATTTCGCAGGGAGCCTGGAGCATGGAAGGAATTGGTATTTTAATATAGAAGGGTCGAATGGTATTAACCTGATATGATGATCTCATTAGCCTGATTGTAAAAATCGCGTTCCTGTCGTTTAGAGTGTGATGGCTAGCGAGCCAGATTGATTTAGTCCTTTGTGAATGTGAGGAGACATCCTGAATGGCGATTTCGAGTCTTTTTAGGATTTCAAGGACCTATTTAAAGCACTTGGAGAACCTTTTATCGAAAGAGCATGCTCTCTTTAAGACAGTATTTTTTTTAGCGCTTTGTAAAGAGGTAGAGGATTGGCAAGGACTTGCTTCATGTTGAGTCATCACTGTAAACCCCTACGCATATTCATTCTGCAGGCTACACAATGAAAAGATGTGTCTTCCTCTTCCTGTTATTCTTCTTCTTCTTTTTCTCCTCTGAGCCAGAAACATGGACGAGAGGAAGCCAGACGCAACCGAAAATGACTAATAATACGTGCTAATGTGCGATCGCGCTGTGGGAATGCAATCCTGCTACTTAGCGTCTCCTGTCATCCATTGATTTTTTTTTTTATCCCTCTCTGCGTTAACATTGCTAGGCGAAATATTCCTTTAAAAAAACCTGTATCAAATCGGCAGCACGAGACAAAGAATCTAAGCCACAGAAGGAGAAGAAGACGGTTTAGTCAGAGCATCCAGACGGAGCAGATGAAAAGATAATAAGATAGGGCACAAGCCAGGCTGTAGCACACACACACACACACACACACACGGAATCTGAAAGCTGCTTCATCAGACGGATGAAAAGATCTCCAGAAGTGTGTAGATTGAAAGAGGGTGTGTTTTAGTGGATGCTCGATGCAGCACAAAGCAGAGACTGGTCCTTCACCCCCCCATCTCCCACCCCCCACCGTCCTCCTCCCTTTACTATCTATCCTTTGTGTTATGTCTGACTGTAGTAAAGCAGCACTCTTCTCCAGGGAGGATTGGCACGATTTCCTTCGCCCCCTTTTTAAACGTGTTCATCTCTCCATGACCGAAAAAAGGAGTTCCATCCCCAAAAAGGGGAGCTAATTACAATCCTAGCAAATTTCCATAAAAGTGGTTTCCATTAAAAAAAAAAAAGATTACGATAAATTCTGAAATCAAATCAAGGTTTTTTGTTTTTTTTAAACAGTAGACCTTCTCATAAAGCGGCTTCGCAGAAATCTGGACGTAGATTTAGATCCCTCATGAACGAGCCAGAGACAGCAGTGGCGAGGTTAAAATTTTTTTTTTTTTAAATGACGAAGAACCAGACTTGTCTTCTGAGTAACACCAGAGAGTGAAATTTAAAATCATTAACGTATTCAAGTAAAGAAGAGTAAAGATGAACAGTACTGACTGTGTTCAAAGAGATCTGGGATGAGCATGAGAGAGAGTCTATGATTACTGCAGCGGGTTTTAGGAGAGAGAGAGAGAGAGAGAGAGCAGATTATTAAGAATGATGATATCTGATGATCATGCAGTGGTTTTACAGTGATCGTATGAGTATAGAGTATGAGTATAGGGTATATTTCCAATACAGAGTTGTTCTGGATCTTTACTGAAGGAACAGGCAAGCCTAAGCTCCACAGAGGAAAAGGAGGTTAAAGTATCCCAGGAACCGCAGGGATATTGCGCGTATTAGAATAATTTGGACCTGTAATAGCCCTATTAGTTTGACATCATCTCAGGTGGACTATGTGAGAAATAGAAATAAGAAGAACACAATTAGTATTCTCATCTTAAGAAAAATCTCTGAAGCCATTTCCGGAGACGTGAATAACGTAGTGCTTTGCGCTCGTTCCATATTTCTATTGTCACAATACTTGAGCCCAAGTCAATAGGATCATAGGATTTTTATCTGTAAAATGGTCCTGGTCCTATCTTCATCGCTGTCCAACACAAAACAGGTGAACACAATAAGGCAACAGATGAATGTCAGGAAAGGGGCGGAGACAGGATCATACCCCAACGCAGAGATGGAAGCCGTGACACTTGGCTACCCTTCCTCATTTTTAATTTTTCTAACCTTCCTGTTTCAAATCGACTGCTTCCTCATAGACTAGTTTCACTTCCTCTGCTAAATAGAAGCCGTTTATGTCAGCAGTGCTAAATCTATTGTACTACACTATATTTACTATATCCATCTTTTACCACCTCCTCTATCTCTTCCCTGATTAGAATTTGTACCAGAACCGCTTTCTCGGGCTGGCGGCCATGGCCTCGCCGTCTCGCTCGTCCCAGGCCCGGCGCAGGAGCAAAGACCCTATCCGGCACAGCTTCAACCCGGAGCACTTCCCAAGTGTGGACTTCCAGAACGGCGAGCCCGAACAGCTGGCAGCCGCCCTGCCGCGTTCCACCAGCGATACGGACCTGGTGACATCACACTGCCGCTCCACACTGACCACCAGCACCTCCCACTACGCCATCGGCCAGTCGCCGGACATCACACTCACATGGGACATCAAGGAGGAGGTGGACGCCGGAGACTGGATCGGAATGTATCTCATCGGTGAGTGATCAGAAATCGAGAGGTGTGAGGAAAGCAGTCTGAATCTGGCTGTCTATAAGAAACAGTAAATCTGTTCTCGCTCTCGCTCTCTCTCTCTCTCTCTTTCTCATATAGCTCTGTAAATCGCTTTAATCCCTCACTCTTCTATCACACTGTCACTGTTTCTTTGGGCCCATGTGAGCTGGATTGAATCCGATACAAATGAATCCATTAATCAATTAATTTGTTGTCACATTTCTAGCCAACACAGACTTGTAGCAACTGGCTGTGTTATAAATAAAAACGAATTGTTTGCTGAAAAAAAAAAAAAAAGTGCTTGGACCTACATCATCATTGTGTTTCCCTCCGAGAGGTGGTACAGATTCTTTTCTCTTTCTCAGATGAGGTGCTGTCCGAGAACTTTCTGGACTATAAGAACCGTGGGGTGAATGGCTCTCACAAAGGCCAGATCGTGTGGAAGGTTGAAGCCAATTCCTACTTTGTTGAGCGTAAGTGCATTATCATACACACACACATGCACACAGTATGTATCGTACGATAGGCCTATTATAAAAGCCTACTTTTGAGTCTTACTTCGACGTTGCGGCATGCTCATGCCGCACAATCGCCATTACAACTTGGAGCCTTATTGCCTTTGGATCAGCATATTTTATCCTACAATCTCCACAATCAATTAATTCACATGCAGTCAGCGAATCAGAGCCTCCTGCAGGGCCTGAGTAAGGATGATAAGGGTTCAATCTCGATTGTGCTATTACCCAAGCGTAAAGACTGCATGACGTCACTATGTTCTACATAGCTGCCATGGAAACAAACGCACCATGTCCACTGACACAGTTTGCTCTGAGCAGTCGACTCTCAGAGTACCGAGCGCTGTAGTACACTCGAGCGAGACTGGCTTTTTTGAACGCCCTGTCTCGCAGCTGGGGTCCACATTTGGTTGCATTCTCGCACACAATCCCCTTTGTGGCGCAGTGCAATACCTCATTAGATGCGCCTTTGTGTACTGAGAGCGGTTCTGAGCAGGAGTGCTTCGAGGGCCATAGACAGAATCGCTGGTGTTTCTTTATGTACTGAACTATATGGGCATCTTCAATTAGAAAGAAAAAAGCTGTTTTCAGCAAAAAATGCTGAAATTCATTCATTCAGCCAGAGTAACCGTTTATCCTGGTGGTTAGATCCTACGTCTATCCCAGGAAAACTGGACATGAGGCGGGAATACAACTTGGATTAATATATGAAGTATATGTTGTATTCCCATATATAAAGTGACAGAGGGAATTCCAAGCAAACTTTAACTACTAATCGCCTATATATATATATATATATATATATATATATATATATATATATATATATATATATATATATATATATATATAAATATATACATACATATATAAACCTACAACCTATCAGGATTTCTGACATTATTTTTGTCATGTTAATGTTTGCCATTTTCTAATGCTACCCAGCTAACATGATTAACTTAATAAATTTGAATAACTTTTAAAAATGATATTGCTGGCTATCTGGCTTATAAGCGTACTTGACTGGATTTCTGAGTGAAGTCACATTTCTTAACTTTTACTACAATTGCTAGCTCTAACTAGCTGGCTAACTTGTAAGGATTTCTGAGAGTATTTCTAAATGTCTTGACAAGCCAGCAAATGCGCTAACCTCACAGGATATTTGAGAAATCCTTTCCTCTTGTATAATTCCCACTGCTAATACTGACCAACTACCTAACCTAAGTTAACCCGACAGGATTTCCCATAATCCTTACTTCTAACGCTAGCCGACGATTTAAAGTCATATTCAGGAAATGTTCCGAATTTTCCAGCTAGCTGCTGGCTAAGTTAACCTGACAGGATTTTCGAGAGGATTTTAAGTCATATTTTTTGCATGTTCACTGTTTAATTAAAGTACGTTTACGGGATCTTCATTGGCAATACTGGCCAACCAACTAAAATAAAAATAAAAAAATTCAAAACACAGCAACAACAACACCTTGCCACGATTTCTCAAATAATTTAAAATCCATATTCATTCAAGATTCACGCTCAAATATTCACTCTTTAATACGCTTGACAGGATATCCGGTACATTTGAAGGGCTCAAAGACTAGTCTCCAGTCTACGGAGAGTAGTTTTGATTGCGTACATTTCACGTCTGTGTCTGTGGTTCTTTATCTCAGTACGTTCATTTCTCTTGAATAAATAATGCCACCCGTAATAATGGTGCTTGCAGCTTAGCTGTGGTATGCTAGCATCTGTATGACTCTGCAGAAAAGCAGGCCGTCACAGCAGCTGTTTCGGCGCTACGACAGTGATTTATCACCCCCATATGGCATGTTGCGGGGAGAGCGCACTGTCTGTTGTAACCCACTGCTGTATTACTGCTACGTGAGAGACTAAGAGGTTGGCCGATGACTATGTTGAGCTGGAGGGGAAACTCTCTGTGAAACGTCCTGTATCTCCTCCACAGCTCTGTTTTTCTCGTGTAAAGTGGGGTTTACAGAAAGAGAGAGAGTCGTTACTGACCGCACGCCCTCTGCCTTTGTCCTATAAATCAGCCATGTTGCTAACAGGAAATGCTGTTGTTGGCAGTCTTCAGCAGTGCAGGATTAATGAAGCTGTAAAGTAATCTATTTGATGGTGTGTGTGTGTGTGTATGTGTGTGCGTCAACATGGAGTCTAATTTTAGCCATGACACTCAGTACTTAATCCATACCAAACGCTGACCCTCGTACGAACTCGTCAGCGTTTTCGACGAACATGTTTTAAAAAAAAGAAAGAAAGAAAGAAAGAAATTTCTGCTGGTGTGATTTGTTTAGGCCATTTTAATGCGAAAGTACAAAACCGTAGGGTGTTATTTGAGAAAAAAAAAAATCTCAGAAGGGACCGTCTGTCATCACCAGAACCTGTTACACACTTGACTGGCAGCTCTGATGATGTCTGTGCTGCTGTGATTACTTTACATAAGTGGTAGCTTTTTTATTCCTTTCTTTCTTTTAATATCCCAGCGCTTCTGAAACTGTCGGAGGATAGTAGATGTTTAAGATGGTAATGCTTTGCTATAAAGTCCACAAGTTAGCATATGTTAATATGTAAGTAATGCTTTTATAACGTTTCTAATCAGGACACAACGAAGCGTATGCTGTACATTAACGGCCAAGTGAGTCCTATCTGAACAGCCATTAATAATGGTAATAGTTAAGTGATAATCATCATGATAAGGCATCCGGTTACCGAATTAATTAGGAAGCTGAGGTCAGAGCACAGGGTCAGGTATGATACAGCACGGTGACTATCACAGAACCTTAACCACTGCACAACTGCTGCGCTAAAAAAAAGAAGGTCAATTTGAACCTCTTCCTCTTTTACTCAGCCGAGACGAAGATCTGCTTTAAGTACTACCACGGGGTGAGCGGCGCCTTGAGGGCCACGACACCCAGTGTGACCGTGAGGAACCCTTCAGCGCCGGTGAGTGTGTGTGTGTGTGTGTGTGTGTGTGTGTGTGCACTATGACCCAACTTTCACCCCGTAACTTTTACATTGCACTACAGTGTTTGCAGTACATCATTATCATCATCATCATCATCATCACCATCGAGTAACACTGAAGGACGATTTTTATTACGGAACTGATAAAAATGATTTAAAAAAAAATTCATAAAAAATAACAATTTTTTACAAATTTTCACAATGGGTGCTTTAGTCAGTTTCGTCGTCTCATTTTGAGTGAGGATTAGGCCTCGGGCTTGCATACGCACGGATCATCTTGAGTCTATTAATATCAGCTCAACTTCAGGCAGCCTGTTTATCATTTCTGATCTCACACACTTTAGACTCGGATCCTACCTAATCATCACAAAGAATTACAGAAGAGTACTTGTGTATCGGTCCTTCTGAGAATAGACGATGCCCAGACTGATATGTAATCAAGGATTCGATGTATAGGAAGTGCATTAAGAGTCTTTTTATTTATTTCATGTGATAAAATCATCGTCTTGCATGAACCTAGAAACTAAAAGCAAGACAGGATGTTGTGGGTCAAGTAGTGTGTGTATTTCCTGGGTTTGGTATGAGTGTAAAACTGATCTGACTTTACTGTGGCTTTAACTTCAGATTCTGCAGAATGTGTGTGTGTGTGTGTGTGTGTGTGTGTACATATGTGCCAGCATGTGGTGGCGGTTGGTGAGGGGGTTTAAGTGTGGGGATCTTTTCTCTCTGATGAGCTCACACTCTCTGTCTGTCTGTCTCGCCCTCTCTCTCTCTCTCTCTCTCTCTCTCTCTCTCTCCCTTCACCCACTCTTCGTTTCTGCCTCTCCCTCCCTCGCTCAGGTGTTCAAGCCGGTTGCCGTGGACGACGTGCCTCAGAGTCAGGGCAGGCGAAGACTCATCAGCTTCTCTCTGTCAGGTAGAGTACGCACCACGCCAAGCACGTTACCATAGCAACTGCCACGAGCGCGCTTTCCAATTAGGAGAGAGTAATTAGCTTAGATAAATTTTCAGTCCGACCTCTATTTTTAGTGACTCCTGAGGGACGCTTGTTATCGATCGCCACTGCAATCTTTCGCTTACAAATCCTAACATGCCACGGCTTCCCTCCGGAGAGGAGCGACGTAAACACGCTCACATAAACACTCGGAGCGACGAGCCGAGCGCTGAGCCAGCAGACGAGGGCTTTTAAAACTCTTCAGCTTTCTTTACCTTGGGCATTTAATTTGCTGGACTTCTGAGTGAAGCTCATTTCTTCTTAGTATTTTTCTTGCGTGTGTGTGTGTGTGTGTGTGTGTGTTCAGATTTCCAGGCGACAGGCTTAAAGAAGGGTATGTTCTTCAACCCGGACCCCTACCTGAAGATCGCCATCCACCCGGGCAAACACAGCATCTTCCCTGCTTTACCTCACCACGGCCAGGAGAAAAGATCAGGCATCGTCTGCAACACCGTCAACCCCGTGTGGCAGAGAGAGGTGGGGAGATATGACCATACATATGCACAAACACGGACTCACGCGCACATACACTCACCATCCACTTCAGTTCATGTTTCACATCGGATCCCAATCTCGGAATCCAAGAACTGGAATCATTTGCTATCATGGGCACAGACACATAAATCAGCAGTTTCTGAAATACTCAAACCGGCCCGTCTGGTATCAACAACCGTCACAGAGATGACCCTTTTTCTTCATTCTGATGTTTGATGTGAACATTAACCGAAGCTCTTGACCTGTATCCGCGTGATTATTTGGCATTGCGCCACTGCCACATGATTGGCTGATTAGATAACGGCATGGACGTGCAGGCGTTCCTAATAAAGTGGATGGTAAAAGTGTATGCTCCTACGTGATACACCTCGAGTTCTAAAAGCCTCGCATGTCCTTCTCCGAGATCCGAGCACGCTGTTTGAGAGTTTTAACGTCGCCCTTCCCTGACTGTCCTCCAAATGAAAATATCGGAGTGTATTTAATAATGCCACCTCAATCATGATTTGCAAATGGCATGCTACGGGCTGTGTGCATCTGTTTACCAATCCCAAATCTAAAAACGGTAAATGAAGATTCCGATTGGTCAGAAGGTCTGATAGTACAACCCCGATTCCAAAAACTTGTTCCAAAAAGACTTGTTTGTCCGGCACATCCCACAGGCGCTCGATCGGATTGAGATCTGGGGAATTTGGAGGCCGAGTCAACACCTTGAACTCTTTGTGATGTTCCTCAAACCGTTCCTGAACAGTTTGTGCAGTGTCTCAGGGCGCATTATCATGCTGAAGGAGGCCAGTGCTATTAGGGCATACCGTTGCCATGAAGGGGTGTACTCGGTCTACAACAATGTTTAAGCAGGTCAAAGTAACATCCACATGAATGCCAGGACCCAAGGTTTCCCAGCAGAACATTTCCCATAATATAATGTGAGATCTTGAAGGAACTGTTCAGGGAATTTGAGTGTTGTTCATGAATATTTTTGGCAATAATAGTAATCATGTTGTGTTTAAAAGCATTGCCTGTAGTTTGCAAGGGAAATACTTAAGGTTTTGTTACGAGCCTGATTTCTCTGGCAACCCGGAGAGCATAATTGGCCCTGTTCTGTGAGTGGGAAGGATGGCGTTTTTGTTTTTTTGTGTATCTGAGAGACTCTAACCAGGCATCTGTTTGCTCTTGTCTAAAGGGAAAATAAGTCAGTGTGCAAGATGTACAGTTCAGAGGGGAGTGTGCGAAGGGGGAAATCACTTCCTTTTATTCTTTCTGGAGGGGTAAAGAATGACAGACGGCTGGTGTTTTATGGTGTGAAGTAACCACTTGGTTCCGAGTGCGTTCAGCTGTACAGTGGTGTTGTATGAGAAGCGGTTTGAAAGGATGCCATTACGCATCGCAGAGGAAGCGACCCTCCTTTTCAGAAGGTGTAGTCTCAGAGACTCGGACTAAATTTGTCCAGAAAACCGGTTAAAGATTGCCCGTCAGAACCCCGTACACGGTACCTCAGAGAGCACTCGGACAACACGGATATGCCTTTGTCGGTTGGAAAGATGGCTCCGGTTATGTCTTTTCCAGCTGGATAAATGATCGGCGGCTTTCAATCAGAGCTTTAGATGAGAGGGATTCATCACGTGAGTGATTGAAGCACCCGGCGCTGAGAGCCAGCCCTGTGGGGGAGGAGGGAAAGTAGGTCGACATGTAGAGATGTGGAAAATAGGGAAGATTGGTAGAGAGGAGTGAGGCGAGGGTTCAAAAGGGGGTGGGAGGAATCATCTCCTTTTCATCTTTCTGTGAAGGGAAAACGATTGAGGCGGCTTATTGCCGTTTGCCTTGGAGAGCGACCTCACCCACGGCTCGCAGTCTCTCCAGCTGTGGCTTTTCTTCTCCCCCCCCACCACCCTCGCAGTTAAACACACAAACACATGCATGCTTACGCACTCTTTGTAGAAGTATAAAGATCTACTTAGTGCCCATGCCTGTAAATACTCTAGCAACAAAGAATGATCATGATGTTCTCTGATATCGTTTTGATGCCGTTAATTGCTGGTTAAGAGGTCTAACATTGCGTCCCGAGGGAAGACAGAGATGGCAGAGGCATGCTGGGTAGTGTAGTCCGCATTCCATCAGAGACTTTATGCCAGAGGCCTCGGGTCATAATTTTTTCGCCTGCGATCTGTGCATACGGGCTGCAGTAGTGCTCGCTTCTAAGCGTCTAATCTCCTCCCTCAGAAAAGATCAGTGATGGAAGGGTAAAGGACCGGACACCGAAATCGACACCATCACCATGACCAGATCAAAATCACTTACTGATCTTTGCCATTGGGTTTAAAACATACACCTTAATTACACAATTTTGGGAAAAACAACAAAATTCTCTTTATTAATTAAATTATTAATTATTACACCTAGACGTTGTAACCCAGCGGATATTAATATGAGAATAAAATAAATTGGAAAGCCCATGACTGATTCAGTCTGGTGTGTGGAGTGTGTGTGGTGCCGGAGATGCTGTGCGAGGGTTAAAAGCGCTCTCTCTTCTCTTCTTTCATCTCCCGTTTCACAATCTGTGCAGTTCTGCCATTCCCATAGACCCACCGCTTCCTGTGCCGATGCATCACAACCGTGGCAGCTAGGGATTAGATAGGACCTTGCCTGCAGACACACACACACACACACACACACAAAAACAGAAGACTTGTTGGCGTCATGCATGAACAGCGTAGACACACAGGCTTTTTTTTTTAACGATCTGGGAGAAATCACAGCACACAGAGACACAAAAGCAAAAGGCACTCATCCAGTCTTCTTGTTATATTCTCAGTGTTTTCAATAATGGACCCCCCCTCCATCTTTCTTCCCCCAGAGCCCTTATTTCTGCTCTTGTTATTAGGAGCATGTCGCACATTTGTTCTGTTTCGCCGATTCCCCTCCTAGCTCGCATCCCTCTGTCTGAGATCAACCCAAGAAATCGTACTCCTGCTGAGAGAGAGAGAGAGAGTGAAATTGGCCATATGCCAGTGCGGTGCCTGTTACAAATGGAGCAAACCATCGAAAAATGGCAAATCTAAAAAAAGAAAAAAAAGCACTCCTGCTGATGGAAGGCTTTCGGCGATCAGAGGTGTTCTGAACTTTCGGCGTATTCCACGTCGTGCCGAGAGGGAGCAGATAGCTGGCCGAGAGGCTCGCATGCACCAGGAAGTGGCATCGTAATTATTATTCATTTTAAAGAAGCCATGTACAATTTTTTTGGTTCCCTCTACTGGCTATAAGGCAAATTGTAACCATGATATTAAAAATAATAAGAAGAATAAAGTGATTGCCGTAGCTTTCCCTTTCCCAGAGCCAACCCAACGCTCCTTTCTAAAACAGTTAGTTCCTTATCAGTTGCCTTTACGGAAAAATGGACCAGAGTTGAGTTGCTCTGTTCTGAAAATAGTTGGAGCCCATTTCTGGGTCCGAAAAACGTGAGTAATATCTAGCTGCAAACCTACGGCAGCAAATGCACAGCACCTCTTTGTCACCTAAAATATACCCACCTTACTTGCTATATTTACTGTTAGCTAGTTAACTGTTCAGTTAATGTTCTGTTCATGTTAGCAAACCAATAGTAGCAAAGTTAGCTAGTGGTTAATGCTAATTAGCTATCTAACTAATGTTATGTTAGTTTATGTAGAGTAACATTTATTAGTTATGTTAGATGTATGTGTGCTAACTCAGTGTGACCAAATTCCAGTTGTTTTCTTTTCATATCTGTTGTGAGGCAGGTAGTGCTAATGATGCTTGGGGAAGTTAATTTTAGACATGTGGAACTTTCTATGGTCCTAATTGTGTTTAATGGTGTGTTGAAAGTTCTTTGGTTTTGGTAATTGGTAGTGGATGACAATGGCATTTTACAAGTTGTGCGACTTCATATTTCTCCCCCAGGGAAACAGGGAACGAATAACAATTTTTTTGAATTTATTTGAAATGGTCCTTAGCGGTGTCTCATATATAACTTGAGAGAAAGCACTATTATTTAAAAAAAAAAAAAAAGAAAGTAAAAAACAGTTAGATATAGCTGTAAAAAATCAGTATTTCGACTAGTCCCCCCCCCCATAAGGTATCTGAAATTATATATATATGTATATATTGTACTATAGTATAGAAAAAAATTATTACAAACTGCGTCTTCTGTTCTTTGAATTTGAGTTGATTTTACTGTGATAAGCACTAAATTGGTCCTGATTTTATCTCTTCTCTCTTCCTCTCTCTCTCTCTCTCTCTCTCTCTCTCAAACAACAGAAGTTTAATTTCGTGTCTTTACCCACGGACGTGCTGGAGATTGAGGTAAAGGATAAATTTGCCAAGAGCAGACCCATTATAAAGCGCTTCCTGGGCAAACTGTCCATGCCGGTGCAGAGATTACTGGAGAAGCATGCTATCGGGTAAGTTCTGCACATACCGTTCAGGAAGAATTCATAATCTGTGTCTTCGCCCTCGTACAATGTTGTCGCCTGATATGGAGTTGCCTATATATGGCTTGATGTTGTTTTTGAATGAATATGCATTCTAGGTAAGCTAAGCAGCGACTAAATACTAAATTCTACCAAGACGAGACCCGGTTTCATCTTTATACCATTTTCATCTCGTCTACATATACCATGGATTGACAGCAACGAACTCGTATGAACCTTGCTGCCAGTCCATGAGGCTTGATATTGACAAGAACTTAGAATTGGCCAAAGAACCATAATTAAATGCTTCTTGGTTTGTTGCCGTTTTTGGCCCAGGGATACAAATGGAGTTTGTTCATCCATCTTCGGTAACGCTTTGTCCTGGTCAGGGTCTTGAGGAGCAACGGGATGCCATTGCAGAGCACATTGACACCTGCACTATTTATATCCACCTACTGGCATGTTTGTAGGGAGTGGAAGGAAACTAAAGAACCCAGAGGGAACCCACATGGGGAGAGCATGCATATCTCGACTCAGGCAGTAACCTGAGCTCGTTTTCAAACTGGGGACCCTGGAGCTTTGAGGTGGAGACACTATTTGCTGCTGTCCAGATGTAGCAAAACCCTAAATGTCTTAAATGTGGGTGCTTACCGCTGTGTCATTTTTGTCCCCTCAACCATATTTGACTCAGAATCAGGTGCTGTCTGCAAAATTCATATAGAAAGTACATCAAGGTGACCGGCATCCTAAAGATATCCCATCTTTATCTTCATAAACAGAATTTCTTGTTTATTCTCTGTCCACAGTGACCGAGTGGTCAGCTACACTTTGGGTCGAAGGTTGCCAACGGAGCATGTCAGCGGTCAGCTGCAGTTCCGATTTGAGATCACTTCCTCCATTCATCCAGGTTTGTCCTAATTGACTTCATCATCGCAATTACACTCAATAGGCAGGGACTGCTTATCTGGATTTCTGGTACTCTGAGCTGATGTTGCTGTTCTCTTCATCCTCTAGATGACGAGGACATGTCCCTCAGCACAGAGCTCGAGTGTACCACAGTGCCTGAGGAACCTGAGCATCATGAGCCAGTTGAAGTGGAGGCAGGAGAACATCCAGCTCCAGTCCAAGCCGAGGACACCATGAGCCTGGATCTGGTTGCTCCTGATCTGCCTCTGGATGGGGACACGTCTTCAGTAGAAGTTCCCATGGATGTAGAGACCTTAGAGGCAGACGTGGAAAGGACAGGGATCCAGGAGACCGGGGGGGTCCCAGAGGCAGAAGCTGTACCTGGAGAGAGCAGTGAGCAAGAGGTGGAATCCCTGGAAGCTGAGCAAAATGGAGGAAGTCAGGTAGAGGTCCTGACGCCTGAGCAAGACGGAGGGAGCGAACAGGAAGTGGCAGCTCTGGAGCAGATGGAGCAAGTAGAGACAGGAGTAGAAGGACGAGGATACAGTCAAGAGACAAATCATGTAGAAGCAGCTGATCTAGAAAGTATGGAAAGTTCACCTGCGGCCTCTGCTGTAGTGGTGGAAGAACTGGAGAATCCAATGGGAGGATTTGAACCTCAACCTGTCTCCCCTGAAGATTGTGCTCAAGCAGAGGATGAGGATCAGGAAGAAGAGGAAGTTTGCTCACTCCGGATGCGTGGTGCGGCAAAGCGAAAAAATCGTCCGTGCTCACTACCCGTGTGTGAGCTGGAGACGGTAATCGCCTCGACGTGCGAGGAACCCGAGACGCCGCGCTCGCACTACATCCGTCTCCATCACCTTCTCCACAGCCTTCCCTCTAACCAATCAGAAAGCTCTAAAATGGAAGAAGAAGAAGAAGAAGAGGAGGAGGAAGAGGAGGAGCAAGATGAAGATGGTGCAGCCCCAGAGCCGCTGACTCCCAATGGCCCACGCCGTTCCCTTCCTCGCAGCCGCTCGCACCAGCGCCTCTCCGAACTCGTGCAGATACTAGACGGAGAGGGCCAAGCACTAGGGTCCGACGGTCAGGTCAGAGACCAAAGGTCGCCAGGTGAGAGCGAGGGTGAGGCTGAACTTAGCCCGGTGCCGTGCTGTAGTCACATGGTGGCAAGGGGTGCAGGTGCGATGCGTGCAGCGTCTTTCGACAACGCGCGATGCACCAAGAGCAGCGTGTTCTCCTCACAGGAAGACGAGGACGACATGGACGGGCTCGATGGCATCTTGGACTTAGAGGTGGAGCCTTGTCAGGGGGTGCGGACTCGGACGAGGGACGGAACAAGGTGGGAGGAAGTGCCTGACACTCATGTGCAGAGTCCACATGGTATCGTGGGTAATGGAGAGTCCCCAGGAGCTGGGACAAGCAACAGGAGTGAGTTTGAGCGATTCTGACATACCCCACATATTTATTTGATGCTCTTGTCATTCATACTTTATGAAAGCATGTTTTACACGAGTGCCAAACTCATCCCAGTAGGAATGGTGCTAAATTTTAATAGATGAGCTGAATTTCGATTAGCATCTAACTGATGTAAACGCTGTCGTGAAAACACGCCTCTCCAGACATTTAATGTTGTTTAACATCAACAGTTTGAACTGTTGAATTCTCCAATCTGATTGGTCAGAAGGCTTTTTTTTTTTTTTAAAGTGCTGGCTGTCACGTAAATCACACGTTTATATTAACGCCCTCGTTCTAATATGTTATCGTTTCTATAGTAACGGCGTATTCACTGGGACCTGTATCCCGTATGGTGGACGTGTTACATGATCTAAGGCTATTAAATAATGTAAAAAATAATTTTAAAAAATAATAATAATGTTGTTATTAGTAAATTTTTAGGAAGGAGACGTTTATTTTGCATTTACGGAAGGAGTCTCAGTGCTTCAGTCTCAGACGCTCAGTGCTAAATTAAAGATCGTTTTATTGTATATTGTTTTTGTTTTCTGTGTGTGTGTGTGTGTGTGTGTGTGTAGGAGAGTGTCCTCTGCCATGTAGTCACCCCCCAGTGAGCCAACTCCCTGCTCTGAGGCCGGACCCCCACCACTACCCCACCATCGACGAGCCCCTTCCTCCTAGTGAGCGCCCCCTTCTGGACTACCCACTCACTGGATGGACTAGTCAATGACGCTTGCATATTTTTTACCCATCACTGACACACACACACACACACACACACACATACTATTTATGAGAATTCCGCTTATCTCTGTTTCACACATAACCAGTGTGCTGAGCCAAGCTGTAAGGATTACCTCATTATGACTTTTTCAAATCTACCTGCTTATCGGTGTTACTCTATCACACCACTCACTCTCTCTGGCATACGTGTGTGTGTGTGTGTGTGTGTGCAGACTGGGAGCGCGTCTACGATAGATTATGGACGCTTTTTTTTGGGGGACCCCCCCCCCCCGCCAAAAACAAAAACAAAGGGCGGGGCGACGCGGCCGGGGCGGGCCCCGGCCCCCAAAAAAAAAAAAAAGAAGAGGGGGGGGGTGGGGGGGGGGGGGGGGGGTTTTTGTGCTGTTGTTATAGGAAAATAATTAACGACCAGGCCGGATGTGATATTTTTCCTCCTTCACCACAGCAGCTTGCCAACGATCACACTTTTTATCCATCCATACTTACATTAAATTTGAGTTAGTTGCTGTTCTCACTTTCATTAAAGCAGATTTTACTTTTCGACAGCAAAGCTGTGTACGTTTTATTTTCGGCTGAACTTTTAGAGACACAGATTCAGCTGTTTTTTTTTTTTTTTTTTCCATGGACCTTATTGAGAGTGGTCTATCTGTGGATGATGAATCATCAGTGTAAAGTGCATCATACTTCGGTTTGAGGATGCGTGGAGTGACCTAGAGAGGGGAAGTGAAAGCCACATGGGCCGCCTCGATTTCTCTATCCGATTTAGCCTCATGCGGCGTGTGGATTTGCGTCTTCGGTGATACTCGAGAGCGCTGCTTCCCTTCACTCCTCCATCACTCTATTATGTCCTGCTGAAAGCATGCTCCTACCAAGGACTTGTAAACAGGCATTCTTCCGCCACCTGGTGGTCAGAAAAATCATGACACTTAAAGGTTGTAACAAGGACACTCAGGTCACAATTTGATTCGATTGAAGATACCGAGATTCACGATTCGATCCAAATTGATTCTCACAACAAATTCTACCGGAGAAAAGTTACGACTGAAAAGTGTTTTTTTTTATCTTCTACTTCTTCTGAATCATAAACGATGCAAAACTACAGGTTCACAAATAACCCAAAATAGAGCTCCAAAGTCGGTTAAAATGCCCATCTTACGCAGCCTCTTTTTCAGGCACTGTAGATGACAGAAAGCAATTTCTGTTCGAGATCTTTCGTTCCATGACTATCTAGCAGATGTGATGGAGGTCGCCATGTTGTAGAATGAAACTGTTCTCTGTTTCAGATATCAGACCATCCAGAGGACCATGGCCACAGAGAGGAGGGAAGAGGACGGAGGGAACCCTCGAGTGGAGAGGAGTAGCAGTACAGAGACCGACTCGCCGCCTCAGACAAGCGGTGAGAGCTACATAAACACACATCTCTTAACAGCTCATACTGTAGTACTGTATTGGATGGATAACCCAGTGACCTGTCTTTTAGTGAAGTAATGCTTCACCCAAAAATACTAAGCTATATAACTTATTATTATTAATAATAATAATAATAATAATAATAATAATAATAATGGGGGAAAAACCCAGGAAGGCTTTAAATTTAAAGTTAAATGTATGATTTGTGCAAGAATTGTTCATTATTATCTTGTCTCTGTCCTTTCTGTCTCTCAGAGTCGAGGAGAGACTCGCACTGCTCACCGAGTCACTGTCAGAAGATCACCCTGCTGCTGCAGTGTCCGGCCGTCAAGTTCATCACGCACCCCGAGTTCTTCACCGTGCTCCACGGCAACTACGTGAGCTCGTACACGCACGCTCACACACCTGCACGCAGGCAGGGTTTATTGCTCAGATTTAATCCGACAGACAGAAGCTGACTTCAGGTGTTCAAGTGTAATGAAATACATCTGGAGCCTGTAAGCACAATGCAATGCCTCTCGTGACACGCTGCGCGAGGACATTCGTTTATTTCTAAAGACGTCAAGTTCCTAGCTTGGTTTTGAAAAACGACGTATTATCGCGGTTCGATATCGTCTGCGTGGCTGAACGTATGTCTCTTTCTCCCGCTCTCCGTCTCTGATAGGGCGCCTATCGCATGTTCACTAACAGCTCGTGTCTGAAGCACATGATCCTGAAGATCAGGAGGGACGCGCGGAACTTCGAGCGCTACCAGCACAACCGCGATCTCGTCTCGTTCCTGAACCGCTTCGCTGATTCCCACACGGAGCTGCCCCGGGGCTGGGAGATTAAAACCGACCCCCAGGGAAAGGTAGCGACAAACTGAGATCTTGCCATTAAATCCATCTTCCTTATAAATACTGTATGCGTAACAAATCCGCAACTTGACCCAGATCGAATCCTGCTCATGTGAACGACACCAAAATACAATGATATTTCAGCAGCTTTGAACAGTGCTGACCTTTACAGTTTCTCTCTCTCTCTCTCTCTCTCTCTTGTTTCACTCTGTAGTCGTTCTTTGTGGATCACAATAGCCGTGCCACGACCTTCATCGACCCCAGAATCCCACTGCAGAACGGCAGGCTGCCCAACCACCTCACTCACCGGCAACACCTGCAGAGACTGCGCAGTTACAGTGCAGGAGAGGTGTGTGCGTGTGTGTGTGTGAGCAATTCAAATGAACTGCACATTTTACAGGCTCATATAAAGTCAATGCTTGGAGAAAAAACAAACGTGCTAACGCTGTACATTAGGTTAGGCTCCCCTAACTCCTATACTTTTCTATACAGCGATTGCTAACAAACTATAAAGTAACGTAACGCTAACGATGGAATCAACACGTGTATTAATTGCTGTTGATACCACAATGCTGTTGAATTCTCACTGTTACTATAATGATACAGCTCAAATCACAGGTTTATGCACGGGTTTCTATAGTAACAGCTAATGCGCAGGGACTTGTTCGGGATGCACGCTCCGTATAATCGAAGCGCAATATTAAACGTATTGAAAACGTTCCAGGAAGTGCGATTTATTTATTTATTTATTTATTAATAATTACATCTTACCTCTTTATATTACATTAGGAATTGATTGTGTGTGTGGTTGCCTGAGAGTGAGAATTTATTTGTTGAGGCCTCCGGGCGCCCCCTGGTGGCATCCACTTTGAAAACCACTGTCTTAAACTGTTACATATTGTGAAGTGCAGAATTTGTATTTATTTATTTTCTTTTTTTGGCACTATTACTCAATGACTAGTTTTAATTTTTCATCGACAGGCATCCGATGTGTCCCGCACTCGTGGAGTGTCTCTGTTAGCGAGGCCTGGCAATAGTTTAGTAGCCTCCATCCGAAACCAAAGCCAACAGGAGCCGGTGCCACTGGGTGAGTACGCAGCAATACGGAGCAGGTTTTAATTCCACATTTACAAAGTAAATAAGAAACACTGCAAAAAAAATACATAAAAATTATAATTAAAAAAAGCCACCCTATAGCAGGTGAGCATATCTCAAATATGATTCAACCTATTTCTAAACACTTGTACTGATTTCAAGCTTAATCTTAATTCCTACTCGTTCATTTTAATAATATCATTTTACTCATTTGAAGATTTTTGTTCTTTTTTTTTTCTTTTTTACAAAGAAGCAAAATAAATATTCCGCCAATTCAACATCATCTGACTTCTGGAAATCGGTGCGATATATATTATATATATATATATATATATATATATATATATATATATATATATATATATATAGATTGGAATAATGTTGAGTGAACGTATCTAACGGAACATTTTTGTCTGTCCGTAACAGCCTACAATGACAAGATTGTGGCGTTTCTACGGCAACCCAACATCTTTGAGGTGCTCCAAGAGAGGCAGCCGAGCCTGGCCCGGAACCATTCGCTCAAGTACGACCTGACCTCTGACCTTCTGATCAGTGTATTGAAGAACTCACGGAAAACCATGCTCAAGGTGTGTGTGTGTGTGTGTATGTTTTCAGAGAAAAGGTACACCACATCCGTACAGAAGGCGCACCCAGACTAGAAAAGCTGTCTTGCGACGCCGACTTTGTCATCTTATTAAGGTAAGTCATCTCGTAGCTTACACGCTCCAATATAGGACATGGTAAACGTTCAGGCACATGATTTACTAATATTCTGAATAACGAGTACTGATTTACTCACGTGCAATAATCGTATAAATTGGGCGTGCTGCAGGGGATTTAAAAAGACTAATTGATGTCACGTGCGAAGTCAGGGAACTAAACGATGTTCAGAGGATTTTTGCACGGGCTCAAAGAGACGAGGCCTTTTGGTCATGATAATTTGTACACACAATTGCCGGTTCCAAAAGGCTGAAGTAAATCCGATTTCGCAGAGCGGGATTAAACCCCGCCCCCTATTTACCATCTTTAACACGTATTAATTAGAGTAAAAGCGAAGAAAAAGACGAGCTATGCTTTTTTGTTCTTATGAACGACCTAATCCTCAAAAGCCCCGTGTTGCTAAATTAAACCGGCTCGTATGTTGTTGTTGTTTTTAAACATGTTCATATTTGTAAACACACCCCTTTAGTAAATCACGCTGTCGGTTGTTCGGACTGGTTTGAAGGTTGTGTATTTGTTTTCCAGTTTGTTCGAGGAGGAGATCATGTCCTACGTTCCTCTCGCCACGTTTCACTCCGGCTTCGCCTTCTCTCCACGCTGCTCCCCGGGCTCCTCCCCGCAAAATTCTCCAGGTGGGTTCAGGTTGCTACACAGCAACAGAGACTCGCGTACTCATTCCACCGTCACGGTTCGCTAAGCAATTTATTAGCTAACGACACGGAAACGTTCGTCTACAGAAGCTTTCCAGAACATGAACGTTCCTACTGTACGGTTATGAGTCTCGCTCATTTGTTTCACAGGAACCCAGAGAGCTCGTGCTCCAGCTCCATATCGCAGAGACTTTGAGGCTAAACTTCGGAACTTCTACAGGAAGCTGGAAGCCAAGGGTTACGGACAAGGGCCGGGGAAGATCAAGTGAGTCGGCTTAACTAAAAAAATGAACAAATAAATAAGTCACACTGAAGAATAACCCAATACAAAAACACAGGATTGTAGATATATTCTTTACCACCTGATATTGATGTTATGTTATGATAACGTTCGTATGTTAATTGATTAATTGATTGGTCATGGCATTGTTGTTGTGTGTTTCAGACTAATAGTACGGAGAGACCATCTCCTGGAAGGCACGTTTAACCAGGTCATGGCCTACTCCCGCAAAGAGCTCCAAAGGAACAAACTCTATATCACCTTTGTCGGCGAGGAAGGGTATGCCCTGCATCGATCACTGTTCGCAAAGCTGAGGTTTAAAAACTGAAAATCTGTCTTTAAAGCTGTCGTATTGTAAGGATTTCGATTCTTCAAGCCATTTTGGATGAATAATTCATCATTTAATGTTTAGAAGAGAAGCGGTGTGCCAATACACGTTCTAGTATAGTAGTGTTCCAATAGTTATGGCATACATTGTCGCCATATAGCGCCATAGATGTCCATGGCTGGGAGTCCAGGAAGGCAAAATTGGCCGTGATTTCTCTGGGTGGTCGGGGTGGTGTTGTTCTCTCTGTATGCATCTGTGACCTCATGTATGCAGAAGAGGGCAGTTAGCATGAGTAACAGTTCGAAAAAAAAACATGCTTTGACTAGCACGAGCTAGCTTTCACCCTCCCTGGTTGGCAGATGTGATAGAAGAGAGCTAGCTACAATAGATGGTGAGGATTGGAGAGAGAGAGAAAAGTCGCACACTGCCGCTTTAATACTGAATACATTAAAGCAATTATGATAAATTGGCTTTTCTTTTAAAAGCAAGATTATTTTCATAATCTTAACACGTTTTGTTTGTTGTTTTTTTTTTGTCCAGTCTGGATTACAGTGGGCCTTCTCGGGAGTTCTTCTTCCTGCTCTCTCAGGAACTGTTTAACCCGTATTACGGCCTGTTCGAGTACTCCGCCAATGACACGTACACAGTCCAGATCAGCCCCATGTCAGCCTTCGTGGAGAATCATATGGAATGGTGAGACCGTCCGAACACTCCTTCAGATTAATCCGTGATTGGTGTGACCTTGAAATGCGTCACTCCCTTACTGTTCTCAAGCTGTGTGTGATATTTCTCTATCTTTTTTTTTTTTTTGAGAAATCAACTACCCGGACTAAACCCTGACAAACGTACGTTTGCATTTAGGTTTCGTTTCAGCGGCCGGATCTTAGGCCTAGCCTTGATTCATCAGTACCTGCTAGACGCCTTCTTCACCCGGCCCTTTTATAAAGCCTTGCTTAGACTGTAAGTCGAAGTTGATAATGTATTATCGTCCATCAGAAATGGCGTCGAGGACGTATTCCACTCTCTGTCTTTTCTCTGTACGCATTGTATTAATGTACTTGTTGTGTTCAGAGCGACTGACCTGAGCGATCTGGAGTATTTGGACGAGGAGTTCCACCAGAGCTTACAGTGGATGAAGGACAATGACATCACAGACATCCTGGATCTCAACTTCACCGTCAACGAGGAGGTGTTTGGCCAGGTGTGTGTGTGTGTGTTGGAGAAATATGGAGTTGGAGAATTGGAGAAATAAGAAATTGGCAGTTAGTTGTCCAGAGAATTGTTGCTGTTGGTTTTTGTTTGTGGCTCATGACCTTGGCTCTGTGTGTGTTGTCAGGTCACAGAGAGGGAGCTGAAATCAGGAGGAGCTAACATCCAGGTGACGGAGAAGAACAAGAAAGAGTACATAGAGCGCATGGTGAAGTGGAGAGTGGAGAGAGGAGTGGTTCAGCAAACCCAGGCTCTGGTCCGAGGCTTTTATGAGGTATACACACTGCCGCTTTATTGTTATTTCCCTCCCACACACACATTTTAGAATAATAACGAAGTCATCAAAACTCTGGAGTCACACAAATGGAACTGTGGGAATTATGTTGTGATTAAAAAATCCAAAATAAATCAAAATAATTTAATATTTTAGCATCTTCAAAGTCGACGCCCTTTTCGCCTAGAATTTCGCCTAATATTCTTGGCGTTTTCTCGAGCGATTTTCTTGAGGAATTTCACTGAGATGATTTTTAAACCGTAATAAAGGAGTCCCCACCAACGCCGGACTCTTATCGGCTGCTTTTCGGAAATATTTCGCTCCGAGTTGTCCGTATACATAAAGATTCTTTTGTAAATAAAATGTTCATTTAATTCTAATGAATGAAACTAATACGTCAGCACGATTATGTTTTTGTCTACAAAACCGGTTTCAAACATTTAATCATACACCTTCAGATCAAAAGGTTTTTAGAGATCCTGAGAAATATTTCAGTCCAGTGTCCACAAACCTTTGACTGGTACTGTGTGTATTAACTGTTAATAAATATTAAAGTAAATAAAAGATATGCATCCAAACTGAACCAAAAACTAACGCTCCAAATAACAAATAAAAATATTATTTAAAATAAAAAATAAACAAATAAAAATATATAAAATGTATTTATTTTTTTTTATTTTTTTTATTTTTATTTTTTATTTAATTTTATTTTATTTTTATTTAATTTTATTTATTTATTTATTTATTTTTCTTCTCTGCTCAATGAAATATTTGGGAAAGGGAAGGGAGGGGAGAAAAGGTAAATGAATCACATGAATATGAATCACATGAAAATGAATTACATGTAAATTAATCACATGCATGACTATGAATCACATGAAAATGAATCATATGTAAATGAATCACATGAAAATTAATTACATGTAAATGAATAACATGCATGAATATGAATCACAAGAAAATGAATCATATGTAAATGAATCACATGTAAATGAATCATATGAAAATGAATAAATAAACAAAGGCAAAAAAAATAAAAAATAGAGACATCTGAAATTAATCACAAAACACTTTGAATAACACGTCGAAATTTGTCAGTGATTTGTCAGTTTGTTATTTCGCCTCTAGAGGCCGCCCTCGTACTGTATAACGATAGCAGAATCTTGTCGCAACTATCGGTGTGGATTATTGCCGATATACGATAGTGCATCTAGCTGATTTTCGTATCAACCATATCTATAGGCGTCATTCACTTTACTTGGTATCTGTGTACTTGTGCGTGCAGGTGGTGGATTCTCGACTGGTGTCCGTGTTTGACGCGAGAGAGCTGGAGCTGGTCATCGCCGGGACGGCCGAGATCGACCTCAACGACTGGAGGACCAACACAGAATACAGAGGCGGTAAGGATACGCAGCTCTTTTTCCTCATCAGCCATTAACTAGTAATAAAAGAGAGCTGGTTGGCCTTCATGATTATAGAAGTTAATATTGATTTGATGATGTCTGTTTGCGCTTTTTTGTTGTTGTTGTTTGTTTGTTTGTTTCAGGCTACCACGACGGACACATCGTGATCCGGTGGTTCTGGGGAGCAGTGGAGCGCTTTAACAATGAGCAGAGGTTGCGTCTGCTGCAGTTCGTTACAGGAACGTCCAGCGTGCCGTACGAGGGCTTTACGGCTCTTCGTGGAAGCAACGGCCTGCGCCGCTTCTGCATCGAGAAGTGGGGGAAGATCACCGCTCTGCCCAGGTACGCTTTAAATACCTACTCTAGGATGAAAAGTATTTTAATAAGGTGTTTCAGAGCATTTTTGAGTGCATAATGTTGTTCTCCATATTTAGCTAGTTCGCTAAGCTGCTGTTACTAAAGATGAATGAATGAATGAATGTGAAAATATAATGTGAGGTTAAAGCAAGGCTGCTGATTGGTCAGAATTTAAACGTGTTCATTGATAACTGTGTTCAAAGCCAAAATAATTCCCTAAAGGTTTTTCTCCATTGTATTTCCCGATCGATCTAATCATTTCTCTGCAAATGATCACGTGTAAAGATTGTGAAATGACGTGTCGTTCGTTTCAGGGCTCACACGTGCTTTAACCGCCTCGACCTTCCTCCGTACCCGTCCTACACGATGCTCTACGAGAAGCTCCTCATTGCTGTAGAGGAGACCAGCACTTTCGGCCTCGAGTGACGTGACGACCCTGCATCGCTCGAGTTACGCTACACGTCTAGGACACTACTGTACACGTGGATCTGGGTGGGTTTTTTTTTTAGCCGATTAAAAAAATAGCGGTCTGTATATTGCTTTGAAACCGAAGACACCGTTGCATGCATCACTCACCTGTGCACATGACGTACCTGGGCGTGTCTGGGCAGCACCGTGTACACCATGCAAGCTGTGTATGCAATATGGCACAACAGGCTTTAGCCTAACTCTTAACTCTCAGGGCCTCGACCTCCGCTGCAGCACTGCGACTCCAACAAGGCTGCAGTGTTCACTTGGGATACACACACACACACCACTGACTGCTCGCACCACAGTCTCACTTGATCGACTCAGTCAAGGCACCTGAACACTTCTTCCAAAACGGTGTCATTACATAGATCAGCACTAATATTAGAGTATCTGAACAACACAGGAAATGACATCAGGAGCCAGAGAGAGAGAGAGAGAGAGAGAAGCATTTAGGATGTGGAGGATTTAAAGGAAAACTGGAAAACTTCTAATCTTTATCAACTGCAACTCAACAGTGTGGGGTTGTCATGGTAACTGTACCATGAATCCATAGTTAGAGTATCATTTTTATCATTTACATCAATCAAGTTGATTATTTATTTTGTTCATTTTTCTGTTTCACTCCATGCTGAAAAAAAACCCCAATAGAATTTGAATTTGTAATGGTTTTAATGGGAATTGTATTGGTTTTAATGGAAACTGTAACAGTCTCCTGTGGGTCTCTACTGGTAATTTGTTGCCTGTTATTGGTGGCATGTTATGTCTAGTGGATACCATTAAGCACCGGTTACGGTAATGGTTTTAATGGTTAGCTGATGGTTTGTAGTGGAATTTGTAGTGGAAACCATTAGAATTTCTGTGATGGTTTCAATTGGTTTTTGTTTGTTTTGTTTTTTGACATACCCTCTACGCCGTGTTATTTCCTGTCGTACCACAGCTCTGTTGAATTCTTGAATCCGATTGGTCGGAAGAGAAGGTGTTGATTCACTTTCTATAACAGCAGCTCATTCACAGGGACTCGTTTGGTGGATGGTCTACAATAATATCAGGCTGATAATAAACAAAATATTATATTAAATATATGTTATTTCTAAAAAGAAAAACGTGCCGTCGTTCTATAAGGAGACGTTTACTGTATGTACCGTATATATGGAAGGAGTCTCCAGTGTCACTGCGTTGTAAGAGTGAGTTTCCCGAGATTCTTCAGGATGGAGGTGTTTATTGGGAGATTCTTCAGGATGGAGGTGTTTATTGGGAGATTCTTCAGGATGGAGGTGTTTATTGGGAGATTCTTCAGGATGGAGGTGTTTATTGGGAGATTCTTCAGGATGGAGGTGTTTATTGGGAGATTCTTTGGGATGGAGGTGTTTATTGGGAGATTCTTCAGGATGGAGGTGTTTATTGGGAGATTCTTCAGGATGGAGGAGTTTATTGGGAGATTCTTTGGGATGGAGGTGTTTATTGGGAGATTCTTCAGGATGGAGGTGTTTATTGGGAGATTCTTCAGGATGGAGGAGTTTATTGGGAGATTCTTCAGGATGGAGGTGTTTATTGGGAGATTCTTCAGGATGGAGGTGTTTATTGGGAGATTCTTCATGATGGAGGTGTTTATTGGGAGATTCTTCAGGATGGAGGTGTTTATTGGGAGATTCTTCATGATGGAGGTGTTTATTGGGAGATTCTTCAGGATGGAGGTGTTTATGGTTTTTGTTGAAGTTTGTGGGGTTTTTTTTGTCTTATTAACTTTAAAAGAAGCTGGTGAAGGAACAACTTTTATTTATGACGTAAGCGGTGACAGAAACTAAATGGTTAATCGATTCTTTTATTAATTTTTAAAAATTGGTAACGGTTTACAAATTGCTGTGGTATAAGAGGAATAAAACATATTCAGGAATTAAAAAAATTATCATTCTAGCTCTCCTTAAAAATCTAAAGATTTGTGGGGGGGGGAGGGGTTCCTTTTATTTCATTTTCTATCAACCAATTTACATTTTTCAGAATTTTTTATTTTTATTTAAAAAAAATTTTTTTACAGCCAACATAATCTTTGCAGGAAATTGAGATTTATTTTGTTTGTTTTTGTTTTGTTTTGGATGAATATATTTCTGGTTCATGAACTTTTTTTTTTTTAATGATTGATTTATTTATTTGGGTATTTTTTTGGGGGGGCAAGAATTCAGCCACATCAACATTCGAAAAGTTTCCCCCACGTAAAATACATTTTGCATAAACGTTTACTGACTTCTATTCGATGTGAATTTGGAGTGATCTTTTGTCTGTAGCAAATCACACACACACACACACACACACACACTGCAGGTGCAGTAGATGGAAATTAGGTTGGAAAACGCTGGAGTATTTTTTACACTAAAAAACAAAACGTTGAGTCGAGCAGGTTGTGCAAGTCTTTCAATAAGCTTAAGATTTATTATTTTATTTTTTTTTAATTGATATAATATTTCATTTTTAATATTCTTTTGTACACTTACCCAGACGGACTTCTGTACAGATGAATATTCAGTGTAACGCTCCATTGTCTACGGTGTACTCTGTGTAATATTATGTAATTACCCTAACGACTTATACGACGTTGTAACACTTGTAACACTTTATTTTTTGTTTTCTGTCTGGAGATTGGATCTCTTATTTATACAAACATACTGTAAGATTCTGGTGATTCTGGGTTGGTCATGTGACGGTTATGGCGCCTATACTTATTTAATTTTTTTTTTAAACATTTTT